>JANAVB010014443.1:0-107103 GCA_029216955.1 Iris pallida
TACCAGATGCTTATAGTCTTTTGTATTGTTCAGGTGCAGTTTTAGATAAGGATACACAGTACACTCATCCTACCAACAATAAGACTGTCCACATGGTACAAGCTAGGATAAGGATACACTCATCCTACCAAAAATAAGACTGTCCACATGGTACAAGCTAGGATAAGGATGCACTCATCCACATGTCTAAGACACAGGTCATGTACCAGATCATACCTGTTCAAAGTATCAATTGATACAAGTCAGGTATTAGCCTAAAGAAAGTATCAGAATAGTAGATAGAGTCCCTATACAATGGTGCAGACAGTAGACAAAGGGCAGGGATCATGTATCCAATATAGGAAGGGATATGGGATACATGTGTCAACACACCAAGTAGGCACTTGTGGCCTAGAGTATAACTTAACTAAGTAAGTTAGCATGGACTAAATGGGATATGAGTTAAGGTTAGTATATAGAAGTAAGTTAAAGGGGTAGATAAGTCTAGTCACAGCAAGGGTAAGTAGCTAACATATAAATAGGAAACCAAGCCAATATATCCAAGTTAAGAAGATAGTTGAGGTAGAATAGACTTCAAAACCTTAAAGACGAGGTAGAATAGACTTCAACACCTTAAAGACCAATTAGGTAGATTATCCTTGATTTTCAACTTATTTACTGACATGATAATTATTTAATAGGTTAATTGGACTTGATTCAGTGCTCGACCCGTGCCAACAGCTCAGGACCACAGGCAAGTATACCTTGCCTCTCTTTACAGCTTTATTTACATGCTTATAATTATTTTCATTATTCATTTCTCATGTTTAAGAGTTGACATGTGTTTCTCGTATCATGTATACTAGTTCGCTAGCTTCATTGGTATATAGTCATTGTTCACAATTGACCTTGTAGTTCATATTGGACCTGTTCCTCACGTATGCTTGATTGAGTCGTATCATAGGACGAATGCGCTATAGTTGAACTGCTATTTCCTATTTGTCATTTTCTCAACCTGTGAGTCCACACTAGGGACGAGGGTTGACTGTTTGCACCTGCTAGTCCACACTAGGGGCGAGGGTGATTGCCTTGAACTAACCTGCGAGTCCACACTAGGGGCGAGGGTTAGTGATTAGTTTCAAACCTGCGAGTCCACACTAGGGGCGAGGGTTTGGTTATTCGTTGATCTCGTGTTCACTTATTTTCTTCCAGCAGTTCATTTATGTGTAGTTGTTCATATTCGTGTATCAGTATTGCTTAGTCTTTTTCCTGTTTTATCCTGAATTTTCTCCTTGCATGATAACTGTTAGAAAGGCTTGTATATTATGTATCTTGCTAGTCCTCTGAAGACCTGATGATCTCTTCAGGTTTAGCTGAGTTTGAGTCAGGAGTTGCCGAGCGGGATTGAGCCAGCATCAGACCACGGTGCCCTTGCAGCATAGGTTGTCTTTGATTAGCATTTTGTTCTCAGTTACTTATTTCATGTCTTTACTTTATTCAGTCTATTGGTAGTGGATTTGTGTCCACCGGACGTAACTAGAATTCTCGATGAACTTGATACTTCATTTTATATTATCATTCTTTATTCAGTCTCATTTGAGTTAGTTGTATTCTTTAATTTCTGTGGATGAGATATAGATTGTCTCGAATGTTCTATATTCCTGTGACTTGTGTATACTAGACAGCGTTCTACCGCCGATACTGCGGCGTAGGCTGGACTTGGACATAGATTCGTATCCGAAAAGCGGGTACGGGTCGTGACAATGAATGCTAGCCTTGAAGAAGTTGTTCAATATGTGTAGTGATGCTGGTGTAATTTACTTGAAGTTGTTCGGTTACATCCATTTTGTTTAATATTTCTCAGCACCTATTTTCTGTATATTGATCGGTGCAATTTATTATGCTAATATGTTGGTGTAATTTTGTTGAACATGTTGGTACAATTTTGTTTCTTTTACTGCATCATATCTGTAGGTCCTAAAAATCAAGTTGCACCCATCAACAAAGCCATAAAATCAAGAAATACAACTTTCAAATGAACTGCGCAGAAATCAGATTGCGCATCAATCAGATTGCGCACACTTTCAACTGCGCAAGCTTACGTGGCCATATCATCATTATCTGACACAATCAAATCTTCTGACAGCTGACAGCACAAAGAACAAGGAGACTGTTCGTTTATTGCGCCGCACAGCACTCGAGGACAGCTGTATATGCAGCGCAATCCAGTGCCTGCGCAATCCAGCTTAGCGCAATCCAGCTCAGCGCAATCCGAAGTCAACGTAATTCATGTGGCGCACTTCATCATGACAACTGACAAAAGTACACGTGGCATTCATGCCATCAATTGCTCGTTACGTGGCAACCGTCTTCACACGATCATGCGTATTTCAATCAAATGATGCCATGTGTCCAAGACAGTTGGCCCACGACCAGACAACTGCCTGTGCAGTCTGATGCTGCGCAATCCAGTTCCTGCGCAATCCAACTTGCGCCATTCAGAATAACTAAAAATTAGTTATTTCCAGAACTCTATAAATAGAGTTTCAAGTCTTCATTCAAGGGGATCAGACATAAATTTTAGAAATATCAGAGAGTTCAGGAGTTCTTGCCCAAGTGCTGCTGCATTATTCCGAGGCTTTTGCATTCAACTTCAGAGGCTACCGTCTTCAAAGTTCACATCGTCCAAGGGATAAAGCAATCGTCTTCTAGATTGGATTCCTACAGTTGTACTTTCCCAGAATTCTTGTAATCTTTACAAAGTTTGTATCAATAAAGTTCAATACTTTTGTTTTTGCAAACAAAATGGCGACTCTGCTGGGGTCGACTTTCTCTTCCGACGAGGAAGTGACAACTCAATGTGACGTTGCGTCTATCGGGAAGACGCAGAAGACTCTGGTTGTGAAGGTCAACCAGACGGCCCACGAAGCCATGATTAACTCCAGGACCACCCCTCGCACTGCAACAACTTCTGCCACAAGCAAAGTGCGCCCAGTGTGGGTCCCTAAGAATGCTGCGCAGTCTATTCCTTCTGCCAAGAAGACTGCTGTGCAATCTGCTGATTCTGCCTCTAAGACAGCTGCGCATTACAATGTTTTTGCTGTCAAGGATGCTGCGCAATCTGCTGTTGCTAGTGCACAAGAGATTTCATATGCTGCCCTATCAAGGTGCAAGACTCCTCTGCCTCTGGCGCAGTTGGCTGCCAATCTTCCTGCGCAAACCAACACTCCAGCAATTAGAGTGCACCCCAAACACTCTGTGGCCAGAACTCCTGATGCGCAAACCACAATGTCTGTGGCCAGAACCAGAAAGTCATCTGCCAAAGACTTTCATGCGCAACCTACCAGTGCGCCATTAATTTATGCGCAAACTGTGCCTGCGCAATCCAAGAGAGACAGCCCATTGGCTAATCTTTCTTCTTCTTACAACAAGGGGAAGGGTGCTGCTCCTCTCTAATACCCTGCTGCTCCTGCGCAATCCACTGGGGGTAGTCGTTTGGCTATTCCTCCTCATCCTCAGAAAAAGGAAAAGGCTCTTTGGTCTTTTCTCAAACTTCCTATCTCTTGACTTGGAAGACAACAGAGGAAAACGCTCTTTAGCTAACCCTTCTTTACAAAACAAAGAAAAGGCCCTTTGGTCTTTTCTCAGTCTTCTTCGGTCTTTACTGTAGAAGATCACACTGAACGTGCCTCGGCATCAGTCAGTACAAAAACTCTTTCAAACAAGGATTCTTCTCTCCATGTTAAAAGAACTTGTACTGATCAAAGAGGTACTCTGCCTACTCCGGTAGCAGAGTTCCAAGACCTCCCAACTCTCAAGATCTTCTGTTTAAGACAGGGAAAATTGCTGGTGTCTCAAACAGAAATCCCTGGGGGTGAGTTTGCAAATCTAAGAACTTATCTCAACAGGCCAACTTCGGTAAAACGCAAACAGCCAATGCCGAAGACCAAACATCATCAGAAGTAAACTTCCAGGATCAAGAATCCGGACACCTATGCCAATGAAATGAGCGCTTCCCTGTACACTCAAGGGACAAAACATTTGAAGAACCGGAACCATGTTCCGAATGTTAATAAAGAACATATCCCTCGAACTTCTTCTCGTCCCATTGCTGTTCCCGATCTCCGAGAACACCTCAAGCAAAAATGGGACAATACTTCAACACTTCCAATTCAACCAAGTGATCATCATCATTGTAATCACAAGGTTGTCATCAAGTGTTGTTGTCAAACAACTAGAAGATCTGTCTTCGATCGTCTGAACTTTTCTAACTCTGAACCTATGTCGGAAGATGAAGATGAGGTTCTGTACGCTTCCGTCAACATGACTTCCAGAGACACTGGGGGTAGGAAGTGCTCTAAGCACGGGAAGCCTCGCAAGCCAAGCCAACAGTATTTGGATTTACTCCAAGAATCCTCTGAAGGAGTATTCCAACATACCAGATCCCGAAGCCGAGACACAACCGGTCAAAGGAATCTTCAAGATCCTTCTGAACGTCTTCTTCCTTCTCACTCAGGAGATGATTCTTTCTCAGACTATGATGCATACAGCGAAAGCTCAGAACAGACAGTGTCTTCCACTGTACCCAGAGAAGTGACAGCTTACGTTGTCAATGAAGATCCTGATGCTTCCAGTTCAGCTAGTCAAGAACAAAGAATAGCTGCACTAGAAGATAAGTTGAAGACAATGGCGAAAATGGTCGCAAGTATGCATTCTATTATTGTGGCCCAGCACACAGTATCACCGACCGTACCTCCTGTAAATCCTGAAATCATAGCATCGTCGGTGCCTGTTAATGCAGGGTTGGGTGTAGCATCTCTTCCAGTACCTCATGTACAAGTCCAACCTATACCCAGTCAGTCAGGTGCTGGGGGTAGTGCTTATCATGTTGTTTCTCCTCCTAATACCATGGTTCAACCTGCTCCTTCTACATCAGTGGAAGATGCCAATGAAGCTGTGAAGCTCCTGCGAACTCAGTTCGAAGCTTTCAAGGAGAAGGACAATTTGTAAAGATTGGGGATCAAGCAACCTTACCCAGTTGAATGGAAGGAAGTTCCGTTTCCTCCGAAGTACAAAATCCCAACTATCTCGCTGTTTGATGGCAGCACATCTCCCAGTCAGTTCATCAACCACTTTGAGGTTATGACTGTTCAACTTCAACCAAATGACGCTCTTCTTACCAGAGTATTCGTCGGCTGTTTAGCTGGCGTAGCATACGATTGGTATAGAAGCTTGCCCGATGGTTGTATCACCTCCTTCTCTGGCTTAAAGCAAATTTTCTTGGAACGATTTTACGAGGGGATCAATGACATGACTATGTCAGCTCTCAATAAAATCAAACAAAGGCATAATGAAACTGCTGAGAGTTTCATTGAAAGATTCCGCCGGGAAGCTTTGAAAATGCCTCCTGGAACTCCGGCTGCTGTCACCATAGACACCTGCAAGGAAAATCTATTGCCCATCATCAGCATGTGGACGGGGTCTACTCAATTCCAAGATTGGCCATCCTTCATTGTCAACGCTAAAGCAGCTGAAGTTAGCGCCGACAAATTCAAGCAGCTAGGGGTACAAATGTCTAACCCTGACCGGGATGAACATCAAACATCAGGTGGTGGCAATCGACAGAACAACCGCAAAGGGAAAGAAACTTTGAACATCAATTTAAACAAGAACAAAGAATCTCTAGCGGTTAACGTAGCTCCTCCTACGTCCAATTCTACTCCTTCAACACCTCCACCGAGAGAACCTCGTCCTAAAGTAGAATATTCCTTTGACGAGAATGACACAGCAAGCATCTTTGATTGCTTAATCAAAAGCAATAAAATCCAACTTCCAGATCCAAAGAAGCCCGATGAAGTCGGTAAGACTGATCATCCCAAGTACTGTGTCTATCACAGGTTCATCGGACATCCCACTCGAGCATGTTATGTGCTCAAAGGCAAAATCCAGGAGCTGGTTAACGCTGGCGTCGTCACTCTGCAACAAGATGAGAAGACTGTTACCGCAAACATGGTCTCAGTTCAATTCGGTGACTTCCCGTTGCAGATGGTGCAGCATGGCGTTATTCCTATCCCCAAAGCTACTCTTGAGATTGAGAATCTCCCTCCTCCACGAAGTAAAGGTCTCGTCCCTTTGTCTCTTGATAATGGCGAGATTATATGGATTCATCCGGATCTTGCTTCAGAGTTCGAACTTCCCTCTTCCTCCAAGAAGAAAGATCGCTCCAAGGGCAAGACAAAAATTTACAATATGGTGTCTTTTGACCCCATAGTTGATGAAGAAATCCTACTGGGCACCAGATCAGGGAAAGATTATCTAAAGGATTACCCCAAAGCCCAAGAGAATCCTGCTTCTTCTTCTAAGCCTGCTCCAGTGCAGCCTGCTTCTACTGAGGATATTCCTACTGCGTTCTCACCGGTTGTGATACCCATTCCTCCCAAGCCGACGGTCATTGACAAAGGCAAACAGCAAGTCCGCTTCGACAAACCTCTAAAGAAGACATCTCCCACCGGACTTGAAAAGCCTTACAACTTTGATATCTTGGCTCAGTTGGCCAATACACCAGCTCGTCTGTCAATTTTCGAGCTCTTGCGCCTCTTCAAAGAGACTCGGGAAACTTTGAGTGAGGCTCTCATGCAAGCTGAAACCTGTTTAGCTCTTCTAAAGAAGCCAAAAGCAGAACCAGTCTCTTGCCTCCATTGTCATAGTGTTTTAGAGTTAATTCCAAACATAACTTTCACATAGGATGACATGTTGATGGAAGACAACATGCACGATCGTCCGCTCTACTATACAGGATACGTCGACTCGATGAAAGTCGATCGTATTCTGATAGATCCAGGTTCTGCTCTCAGCATTATGCCGAAGACAATGTTAGATGCATTGAAAATCCCAGTGCATAGTCTCTCCAGTACAATCACCACCATCCTTGGATTCAATCAGGGAAGGAGTGAGCCTCTGGGCAAGATTCGCCTAAAACTCTAAATAGGCAATCTTCGCACAAAGGTTACCTTCTACATCATTGACAATCATGGTTGTTCCTACAATGCTTTGCTGGGAAGACCATTTCTGCACGAGCATAACATTGTCCCTTCGACTCTCCATCAATGTTTTAAATATGTGGATGACAATGGAGAGGTACAGAAGGAGGTTGCTGATCTCTATCATTTCAAAGGCGTTGAAGCATATTGCAACGATGCTCGTATGTACAAGGATGAGTTCAAGAAGGTTGTCCTGTCTTTGGATACTAAAGAAGAACAAGAAACAATGCCCAAAGACACCCTTATCATTCCTGTCAAAGGGTGTGTTTCTCATCCTCAATCCTCCAAGCCACTGGCTATTCACTTGCCAGGTCAAAAGCAATCAATTGATGATCAAGAGAAAATGGAGCTCACCTCTTCTGAGCCACTTGTTATTGACTTACATCGTAACAAGGACAAAAAGCAGCTCACTTCTTCTGAGCCACTTGTTATAGATCTACCTCATAACAAGGAGAAAAGGGAGCTCACCTCCTCTGAGCCGCTTGTTATCGACCTCCGTCGTAACAAAGCCAATCCTCCTCCACGTTCTTCTTCTCCCCCTCTTGTAATCAATCTGACTAAGCCTGCTAAGGCTAAAGGTCCTGCTGTAAATACAAATGTACAAATCAATAAAAAAGCATCTACTTTCCAGTATACTGATGTCATTTATCATGCTAAATGCTATTTGGATATGTTAGATAGCTTTCAGTCATTTACAATGGGAGTTGTGCAATCTCTTCAAACTGAAGTTTCATTTGAATACCCAAAGGATTCATATCGTATTGTTCCCGCTCGTAAGAAAGGCAAGAGTCCAATACTTTTTAGTAAAGGACCGGAACAACAATTCAGCTATACGGATGATAGCAAAGTTAACGACACAGGGCATCTTCAACTCCGTCGTTACAGTCAACAATCAAAAGACATCATCCGAAAGATGGGTTACGACCTCAAGAGTGGCCTCAACTACGGTAAAGGTAGAAGAACTCCTATCCGTACGACTGTGCCGAAAGAAAAGTCAGAGATGTACTACAGCATGACCAAAAGAGGTCTCGGATATGCTTCACCTCTATTATTATCCCCAGCAGGCTCTGAATCCGATAGTGAGGAGCGCTCTAACTCTTCTGATTCTAGATCGTGGGATTCTGACACCAGCATTGGTCAAGTTCATCGGCTGACTGTATCTTCTAATATGGTCTCCGTCGAACTTCCAGAAGGATATGACGAGGATATTGAAGAAAATCTTGAAACAGATCCTTGGACTCAACGAATGGATACCCAATGGGAACTCCGATTTGAACAAAGGGAACCTCCTACCGAAGATCAATTAGTTCAAATTGATGTAGGAGAGAGCGGGTCATCTCGTCCAATATTCATAAGCAATAACCTTCTAGAGGCGGATAAACAAGAATTAATTCTTCTGATTAAAGAATATATTGATGTCTTTACCTGGAGTTATGAAGACATGCTAGGACTGGATCCTAAAGTTGCTACTCATAAATTGAACATCTTGTCGAATGCAAAACCGGTCAAACAACAACAACGGCGTTTCAAGCCAGAACTAATGGACGCAATCGACGATGAAGTCAAGAAGCTCATAGCTTGTGGCTTTATCAGAGAAGAGCGGCATCCTGATTGGGTAGCTAATATTGTCCCAGTTCTAAAGAAAATCGACAAAGTTCGAGTCTGCATCGACTTCCGGGATCTTAATGAAGCATGTCCAAAAGATGAATTTCCTCTCCCTATCACGGACGTCATGATTGACAACACCTGTGGGTTCGAAAGAATATCTTTCATGGACGGATTCTCCGGATACAATCAAATTCGGATGAATCCTGAAGATGAAAAGCGTACTTCTTTCCGCACTCCTCGTGGAGTCTACTATTATACTGTGATGCCGTTTGGTCTCAAGAACGCTGGTGCAACATACCAACGAGCCATGAGTACCATCTTTCGAGATCATCTGCGCAAGACTGTCGAATGCTATGTTGACGATATTGCTGTCAAAAGTCGTCTAAAGGAAGATCACATCCAAGACTTGAGAACTATCTTCAATCTCATGCGCCAACATCAACTCAAAATAAATCCCACCAAGTCATTCTTGGGTGTCTCTAGTGGTAAATTTCTCGACTTCGTCATTACCTTTAAGGGTATACACGTGGATCCCGAGAAGATCAAAGCCATTCAAGAGATGCATCCTCCATGCAACCTAAAAGAGCTACGAGGATTTCAAGGTCGACTTGCGTACATCATGAGATTCATTTCGAATCTGTCTGGACGCTGTAGACCATTCACTCAACTCGTGAAGAAGGGTGTATCTTTCGTTTGGACCGAAGAATGTCAACAAGCATTTGACGACATCAAGCGGTATCTTATGAACCCACCAGTCTTGGTGCCACCAATCTCTGGCATACCATTCTTAATGTATGTCCGTGCTATGGATCATTCATTGGGTGCTTTACTTGCCCAAAAGAACAAAGAAGGCCACGAACAAGATATCTATTATCTCAGTCGTACTATGATTGGTGCTGAACACCATTATAGTCGGGTCGAAAAAGAATGCCTAGCTCTCATGTTTGCTGTTCAAAAGACTCGGCATTATATCATTGGCCAAACTATTCATGTCATATCCCGAGTTAACCCTCTTCGGGTACTCATGAAGAAGCTCAGTACACTCAACTCTCGGCTGGCTACATGAGCCATTCTGCTAGCCCGATATGACATGGTATATGTTCCTCAAAAATCTGTCAAAGGTCAAGCGTTGGCAGATTTCTTAGCAGCCCATCCTGTTCCAGAAACATCCAAACTCTACGATGAAATTCCAGACGAGACTTTGGAATCTAATGCAGTCTCTGAAGAATTTCCTACTTGGCACCTATTCTTTGACGGTACATTTAGGATTGGACCCAATGGTGCCATCATCGCAGAAGTTGGAGTTGTCCTTATTTCTCCGGACGGGTCAGCTATCCAAAGAGCCTACTCCCTAGATGAGCCTTGCTCCAACAACGTGGCAGAATATAATGCTCTACTCATTGGCCTTCAGCTAGCTAAGCAACTCGATGTTGAGTATCTTGAAGTCTATGGTGACTCCAAGCTGGTTGTTAACCAGGTTAGAGGATCCTATGAAGTTCGCCATCAAGATCTAGTGCCTTACTTTGAAGTGGCAATCAACATGGCTACATCATTCAAAGCCTTCTTTATCGAATATGTACGTCGAGCTTACAATACTGAGGCAGATGCTTTGGCTAATCTTGCAGCAGTCTTAACCATTCCTATCAAAAGACAACAGGTGGTGGTCGTCTCTAATCGAGAATTGTTCTGCATTGAAAACAATCGTAATATTAGTTCAGTAATCTCACTGAAGCCAATGTTATCAGTGAAGATTGGAGAATTCCCTTCATCAACTTCGTAGTTCATGACATACTCCCTGAAGATCCTAAAGAAGCTACGAGTATTCGTCGAAGGTCTCTACGATTTTACTACAATCAGACCACTAAGACTCTTTATCGGCGGACTTATGACGGCTTACTCTTACGCTGTCTTGCTGGTGATGAAGCAAAGCAAGTATTGTGTGAAGCTTACGACGGTGTCTGCGGAGCACATCAACCCGGTCCTAAGCTACAGGATCGTAGTCGACGCATGGGTTACTACTGGCCCTCTATGGTATCTGATGCCATCGATTATGCGAGGAAATATCGAGCTTGTCAAATCCATGCAGATTTTATTCATCAACCTTCGGAATTCCTTCATCCGACTGCTGCTTCATGGCCTTTTGAAGCTTGGAGCATGGATATCATTGGTCCTATCAATCCTCCTTCTTCTAGAGGACATCGGTTCATACTGGCAATAACTGATTACTTCTCCAAATGGGCTGAAGCTATACCTTTGGCTGAAGTCAAGACCAGCAGTGTCATCAAGTTCGTCAAACACCATGTCATCTATCGATTTGGTGTACCTCGACGAATCATCTATGACAACGGACCACAATTTATCAGCCAAAAGTTTACGAGATTCTGCGATGATCATAGGATTGACAATGTCGCTTCGACAGCCTACAATCCTGCAGCTAATGGCTTAGCTGAAGCTTTCAACAAGACTATCATCAAGCTCCTCAAAAAGTTTGTGTCTACTAACAAACGAAACTGGAGTGAAAAACTTGGTGAATGTCTTTGGGCTTATCGAACTACGGTCCGCAATCCCACAGGTACACCTTTCTCTCTGGTGTACGGTTGTGAAGCAGTTCTTCCTCAGGAACTTCAAATTCCTTCTTTAAGGATTGCCATTGCTAATGAACTTACTACAGAGAACAACGATCTTCTTCGACTTCAAGAGTTAGAAGCACTCGATGAAAAGCGGCTATTGGCTCAACAACATATTGAGTTGTATCAAGCTCGTATCTCGAAGACTTTCAACTGCAAAGTTAAAGTCAAAGCCTTTCAGCAAGGAGAACTTGTTCTAACAGTAAGACGTCCCATGATTATGACTCACTCGAGTAAAGGCAAGTTTAATGCAAAGTGGGAAGGACCTTACGTTCTCAGCAAAGTGTTTTCGAATGGAGCTTATCAACTTTCAGAGTTAGATGGTCGAGTTGCAATGATGCCTATCAATGGCAAATTCCTCAAGAAATATTATGTATATATGTAACAGAGATTTTATGTAAATAAGATCAGACAGTTCATAAATAAAATTTGATTTTTATTTCATCATAAATGATGTTACATGATATCAAGGAAGGTCGCTATCGTCCTTCTCAACATTGGGACGCGGACCACTGCCATCCTTATCAAAGACATAATCAGCAAAAGAACTGAGAATATCTTTGCTGGAACCTACTAAGAACTTGCAGGCAGCCATCCTCATGGCCTCTAACTCTTCAGTCTTTCCTGGTTCAAGCAAGAAATCCAGGATATCCCGCGGTGGTTTGGGTGCGGACGAACCTTCGCCTGTTTCTGCCTGCTTTGGCTGGACTGGTTCGGCAAGATGTTCTTCAATGCCCACTTCAACCTTTGGAGTGACTTTACCCTTATTGGATGCATCTCCGGACGACATCTTTATGTTGAAAAGTGGAAATGATCATTTCTTCCAGATTTATGTTCTATTTATAAGCGAAGATTCTCAAAGTAACGAAACGACACATTCATCCGACGGTTCATCCGTTCATCATCATCTGACGGTTCACCCATTCATTCACATTCATTTGACGGTTCATCCGTTCATCATCATCTGACGGTTCGCCCGTTCATTCACATTCATTTGACGGTTCACCCGTTCATTAATATCAGACGGTTCATCCGTTCATTCACATTCATCTGACGGTTCGCCCGTTCATTCACATTCATTTGACGGTTCACCTGTTCATTAATATCAGACGGTTCGCCCGTTCATTCACATTCATTTGACGGTTTATTTGTTCATCATCATCTGATGGTTCGCCCATTCATTCACATTCATTTGACGGTTCACCCGTTCATTAATATTAGACGGTTCATCCGTTCATTCACATTTATCCGACGGTTCGCCCGTTCATTCATTATCATTTGACGGTTCATCCGTTCATCATCACCTGACGGTTCATCCGTTCATCATCATCCGATGATTTATCCGTTCATGACGATGATTCATTTTGTTCGTACCTTTTGACGATTCATTTTCGTTCATTTAATCATCCACATCAGCAACTTATCATCCTTGATTAAGTTGTCTATTGAAATAATAATCGACAAATGATATTCTGCCATGTCCACATTACCTCTGAGCAGATATAATGAATATAATTATTTTCTACAAAATCATCAAGAAATATATCATGTCCTGTACCTCTGAATATATTTTCTATCTCTATTATTTATATCTGAATATGATATGCAAGAAATAATAGAGCCACAATAAAATGTCTTTTATTGATCAAAATTTAAAACATTACATACATAGCATAAAGAAAGACAAGAAGATACAAGATGTTCTTTCTACTGAGACGGAGGCGTCATCAGATTAGCAATTTGTTGTTTCAGAATCTGCAACCGTTCTTCGCGAGATGCCATCACTCTCCTCCTGGCCTCTTCCATCCCAGATTCTTCATTAAAAGCGGGCATGGTTACCATTCGGCGAGTGATTTCAGCGTCATGAGCTGCTACATACTTGTCTCTTTCCTGAGTTAGAGCACCAAGTTGTTGGACTGCAGTCTGATGCTCGGTAACTTCATTTTCCAGTTCCTCTTGGAGACGAGCAATCTCCACTCTCAGCTCGGCAATTCTTCTCTCTTTTCTCTCAGCAGTTGAGGTCACGATTCCAACTTGGAATTATACTCAGCAGATTTAGTAGAATACACATCCAAGAGATTCTGGAAGTTCACTCTTTCAACTGCAGCTGCCTGAGCCATCTGTTCAAACTCTGCTTGCACTAAGGGTTCTACTTCCCCCCTTATTGAGCTCTTTATAGTTCTTTATTGAAGCTTCCAGCTCATTTAATATGTGGTCAAGGAAAGTGGCCTGGGGCTCGTCACCTTGCTCCCGGATGGCCTTTACTAAGAAAGAGGTCGAACCTCTAACCATGTAAAAATCAGCGTCTTCTTTGTCCATCATTCTATTGATCAAAGGCCCCAAGGACTCGAAGAAGCATTTGGTGAATGATTTGATGACAAGTGATTAATCGCCAGAGCACCAGGAGTCGCAGCTACTCCTGTTGATGACGAGGCAGCAGGACGTTCAGTTTTTCGAACAGTAGGCTCTTTGAATAGAGGAGCTAGAGTAGAGCTAGTCGCTCCTCCTGGTTGTTCCTCTGCAAAATTAAATATTATCATTTTGCCTGTAATTTGCTATTGTCAAAAAGAATCGAAAGTGAAAACAGTCTTACCATGATTCGATCCGACAACAGGCCTATCATCTGTTGGAACAGATTCTAGCTGAGCAGAAGTAGCTTCAGACACTATTGCCTGACTACTTCCTGCTTCGGAGGCACAGGATAAATGGCGACTGCTACTAGCAATTATCGTCGCCAGTACTATGTCCATGCATGCTGGAGGAGCAGGAGAAGATCCGGGTTCTGTATGGATAAGAATAAAGATGTTAGCTATCAAGCTATTTATTAAAAGAAGGTCGCTAATTTTATTACAATACCTTTGGGAGCAACAACTGGAGTTTCCTCCAAATCCGCTTCTTCATCAGCAATCTTCTCTGGAGATATCGGCACCTCAGCCTCCTTTTCAGGAGTCAGAGTGTCATCAATAGCTCGAGGAGATGTCTGGATCTCAACATCCTCTCCCGGATTTTGTGTCTCATCAACAGCTTCTGATGAGGTGCTCTCCTCGTTCTCACTGTCCTCGGGAGCCTCTTCACTAGCAGCAGTGGCGGCATGATCAGTTTCTTCTTGATAACCGAAGTCACAGTCATATAAAGCTTCGATCATTAAACGATCCTCTTCCTCGAGGGTTGCTTTCGGTGTAGCAGGAGGTTGAGTAGTATCCATCATCGGTAAAGGGGATGACAAAGCTTCATGCTCTGTCTCAGCAACATTTTCTCTAGGCTCTACGGCCTCATTTCTCTCTTCATTCTGCTCGATCTCTTCCCTCCGTTCTGGACTAGGAGTTTTATGCCTAGACTCAAAAACAGGGGTAGGAGATGGTAGGGTGATTCCAGCCACAGCGTTCATCACTACCGAAGACAAAATTTGCCTTGGAGGAGAAACTGTTATCTTCTGTCTTCTGTGAGCCAGCTTCTTCCTTCTGTGTAGAGGCCTCTCAGGGCTCTCTATGTTTACTACATCGACTTGTTTCTGAACAGAGGTCGGTGTAGCGGCTTTATCTCGAATGGACTCGGCCAATTGTCTGGATTGCCATCTGGTGGTAGCCTTCTCTGAAGAATGTTCCAAGATCAATTTCTTCTTCATAGCAGGAGAAGAAGGCTCTTCTCTGCTTCTCTTCTTCTCCTTAACTGGAGACTTAACAACCTTCAGAGAAATTCTTAAAGGCTGGTTAACTTCCTCAGGAAAATTGACTTCCCTGGAAGCTTCTAATGGATTGTCCATTGGCTCATGTTCTTCATCGTTATTTGGAGCTAATGTGTCAGTCGCTTTTCTCTTCAGACGATTTGTTGTTGCAAAACTATCAACAAGGCTATAGTTTTCAGCAAATGTATTTACAGCTGTATAAAATTAAGAATAAGTATACAGCATTTTTGGACCAGCATCGGTTCTGTTTGGCATCGAGAACACAGTCTTTATGTCTCGAGCATTATAGTAAGCCCAGGCCCGGTCACTATCGATCAAATAACCCTTTCCTTGTAGGCACGTGATGGCGTTACCTACATGAAACTGGTCATATCCAAACTGACGAGCGAAGCGGCTCGGTAGATATGGTTCAAGAAAGCATTCTTCTTCAAATCTATACTAGATGGGATGGTCTGATTGTCTTCAGCTATTCAAAAGATACCCGACCTATTGGTTGCCTCCCCAGGTCGATCAAATTTGCTGCCATGTGCTCATAACCAGTTGGAGGAGGAGTGCAAAGAAAATTCCATCCTTTGTCGAGGTTTAGAGTTCTTCTTCAGTCCCTCAAACTAGTATATATCCATCTGCTCTATGAGAATCTGCGTAGAAAACTGCCACCAACTGCTCCCATGGCAGGATTCATCAATGATGGATGATGCAAGAGCAACCATCCGAATAAGTATGTGTAAGGTAATTTCAGTCTGGGGAAGTTCACCTTATCACCCTTGCACTTGATCATAAGATCAACATACAGACAAAGACCCGCGTTTATACTACAGGTCATCGCTGAAAGTAAGTCCATCCGGTAGCCGAAGACTAACCGGACAGCTGCAAAAAGAACACAGCGATGAAAGCGGTCTACAACACTTGCTCCAGGCATAACGAATCGACGTAACCAGTACGTCAAGAATCCTGCCAGCTGGGCTTATTTAGACATGGACCTGTAGCCCATTCTTATGAAGCTCTCCACAAATTCTCCAGCCTTAAGAGGAGGATATTGATGTTCATCCTCAACTCTGATATCCATCCTCTTATTTTCCTCCATCAGCTTTAGCACTTCACTATTACTGAGGGGTTGGAAGAAATCAGGGTTGCAAGAATCATGATCTTTTTTTTTCTCAATAATGTGGTTAAGAAAAAGAAGAAAAAGATAAGTCAACCATTTGGATGAATAGCATGAAGAGCCGCTTTGGTAATACAAAGAGCATATGTTATAATGGCACAAAAGCTCATCAAAGACTTCTACCATCTTTGGATTCTCTCGACGAAGTCTATCTAACTCGTCATTGGTCGGGACGTACTCCTCGTAAGGCAAATCACCCATTGGTAAATATGAGATATACTTTATCTCATGTAGAGCCAAGCCCATCTCTCCAATGGGCGTCATAAACGTCCCTGTCCTGTAGTTGTACCTCTCTGCCAGAGCCAAGAACAGATGAGGATTTGGAAAGAAGCCGTATACAGTGGCGTGTACCGCATTATACAGCTCAACTTCTCTGAGTTTATCTTCAAACTGGACCAGTATCCAGTTAGCTATACAGCTCCATCTTTTGATGTCTGGGTTTACCAGACCTGTCAACCGGATGTCTTGATCCGGATATTTACCCTCTGCTTTGGCATACTCGTTGGCAAAAATCGGTATCCTTACCGGTAGTAGCAAAGACGAGTTCTCGGGGGGAATGCAACCTGGTTTTAACCCCCTCAACAAAGTGTTGTGATGTTCGGAAGAACTGTAGAACATGTCCCTGTTATTTGGACCTTTCTTAACACAGATCTTTCCGGTCCGTGCCTGTTGCAAGGGAGTGATGTCCCATTCCATCCTCCTTGGATGGCTCGCATGAGCATACCTTGCCAGAGGAAGGCATCTCGCTAGATCTGGTAACTTGATCAATTTCTCCTTCCATTGAAAAGTTCTTGATTCAACTCTAGGTCTTGGTTGAGAACTTTTATCAATAGCATCTCCGAAGAGGAACATAGGCTTCCTATGAGTGACAGCATCAACTGATTGCAAAGGTTGTCCATTTATCAGACTTAGCAGAGTCTCGTTATTCTGTGCTATCAAAATAGTCTGACGAGAAGATGAAAGGGCATATTGTGGAAAGTTAACATGAGATAAGTCTTCTTTAAAATTTGGTTCAGCTAAAGTTCCAACAAATGTTTCATATTCAGGATCTTCTCTGGTGTCAACTGCATCAAATAGAAAAATCACAAATCAGTACAAATCAAAGTCAGAAATTTTGTCATCAGATTGCGCAACCATCAGATTGTGCAACCATCAGATTGCGCAACCATCAGATTGCGCTGATAAGATTGCACAAATTAGCCGATTGCGCTGACTTTTGCCAGCGCAATTCAACCTATTGAGCAAGAAGATATTCTTCATAAAAATGAAGAATAACCAGTTCGTGCAACCAAAACCTTAAAAAGGGTGGCGCAGTATGATCGCATCTCTAAAAAGAGATGGATTTTGAAGATCAGTAAAGTCAAAAAGCCCTAAAAAGGGTTTTTCAATTGGATTGTCTACCGCACAAAGCAGGGTACGCAGTCTCGTGACGGGAAGGACGAGGCGCAACCCTAGCCGAAGACTCGGCGGGGGCCTTGCCCTTGTCTGTGGCGGAGGATCGTCTTGGGGCCATGAGGTCGACGGAGAAGAAAGCTGAAGTCGGAATGAGCTCAGGGATTTTTCTCTCTCAAACACAAGAAAGCAAGTAAAGAACAAATCGAAGGATCGAGGAAACTATTTATAGTTTTTCAAAGAACCAACGGCCGCCACAGATTGTGCCGAAAAAGTAGGAGTCGATTCATCCGATTGCGCAGACAGCTCATGCGCAACTTGATTTAAAATTCAAAATTCAAAGTATTTCAAAATTTTAAATAAATTCAACTTTCGAAAACTTTGAAGGGGGTCTTGTAGGTCCTAAAAAATCAAGTTGCACCCATCAACAAAGCCATAAAATCAAGAAATACAACTTTCAAATGAACTGCACAGACATCAGATTGCGCATCAATCAGATTGCGCACACTAGACTGCGCACACTTTCAACTGCACAAGCTGACGTGGCCATATCATCATTATCTGACACAATTAAATCTTCTGACAGCTGACAGCACAAAGAACGAGGAGACTTTTCGTTTATTGCATCGCACAGCGCTCGAGGACAGCTGTACATGCAGCGCAATCCAGTGCCTGCGCAATCCAGCCTAGCGCAATCCAGCTCAGCGCAATTCGAAGTCAGCGTAATTCATGTGGCGCACTTCATCATGACAACTGACAAAAGTACACGTGGCATTCATGCCATCAATTGCTCGTTACGTGGCAACCGCCTTCATACGATCATGCGCATTTCAATCAAATGATGCCATGTGTCCAAGACAGTTGGCCCACGACCAGACAACTGCCTGCGCAGTCTGATACTGCACAATCCAGTTCCTGCGCAATCCAACTTGCACCATCAGAATAACTAAAAATTAGTTATTTCCAGAACTCTATAAATAGAGTTTCAAGTCTTCATTCAAGGGGATCAGACATAAAGTTTAGAAATATCAGAGAGTTCAGGAGTTCTTGCCTAAGTGCTGCTGCATTCTTCCGAGGCTTTTGCCTTCAACTTCAGAGGCTACCATCTTCAAAGTTCACATCGTCCAAGGGATAAACCAATCGTCTTCTAGATTGGATTCTTACAGTTGTACTTTCCCAGAATTCTTGTAATCTTTACAAAGTTTGTATCAATAAAGTTCAATACTTTTGTTTTTGCAAACAATATCTTGTTTTTTACTGCATCATATTTTTTTACATGATTATGTAACATGTTGGTGTAATTTGTTTACTTGGATTAGTGAATTGCTACTGTATTTTGAAACATGCTGCAAATAAATTTTTTGTACTCTTATTTTTGACTTATTTTTTGTTTTAATAGACCCAACATGCTACAAATAAATTTGTTTCACTGTTATTTTTGACTTATATTTGGTTTTAGAAGACCCAACATGCTGTAAATAAATTTGTTTCATTGCTATTTTTGACTTTGGTTTTAAAGGACACGGCCCACTTGGGCCCATGTGTAACTCTTTAATTTTTTAAATATTTAAAGTTGAATTATTAAATTTAAATTTTTGAAATAATAATAATATTATTTAGAGAATTTAATTAGTGATAAAATATTTATTTTTTTAAATAACAACAAGAATACAACATTTTGGAACAACGGTAGCACATTCATTTTGGATCAAGAAATAACTCAACCATCCCAAGTCTATCTCTTCCCATTCCATTCTGTAACCCCCTGACCCTTCAATTCTGTAACCCCCAACCCTTCCATTCCGTAACCCCCAACCTCTTTCATTTCGTAACCCCCAACCTCTTTCATTCCGTAACCCCTGACCCTTCAATTCAATAACCCCCAACCTCATTCATTCTGTAAACCCCGACCCTTCCATTTCGTAACCCATGACCCTTCTATTCCGTAACCCCTAATTCATCCCTTCTCATTCATAACTTTCCTTCATTTCTTATTCATAAAATTTCTTCATTTTTGCACTCGCTGACCCAACCTTCTTTCCATGTTCGCGTCTGCCCGTGAGCACCCTTCGAGGAGATTTGGTACAAAATCGTGTCCAGATTCGTATCTTTTGGTGTCGGATTGGGTAGTATAGTGTCCACTTACTGTTATATTTAGTTTCTTGCATGTGATGTTTATTTGATAGTACTGTAGGTTAGGTAATATGGTGATGTTCTTTTGAGAGTTAAGTTTTTTATTAGTTTTCCTATTGTAAATATTTGAGTTACTGTTATCATAGTTTTAGAAGATGTTGTTGCTGATGTAGGTTTTGTTATATTTAGATTTAGAGATGCTATTCAATTATAGGATTTAGTTTTAATGTTGTTGTAGGTGGGTTTGGGTTAAATAGGTTTTGTTGTCGGGTTAAAAGGTTCATCAGAGGTGGAAATGCTTTGTGAAGCTAGTACAACAAGTTCATATATATATAGTGTTGTATATTTAGTTTTAGTTACTAATGCATTATAAGTTTTGTTTGGTGGCCTTTGTATGGTTCTTTTAAAGTTCTTTAATAGGTTAATGCTAGATGATTAGTACTTCTATTTTGGCTATAGGTTATGAGGGTTAGTTTTGTGTGGTTTGTTCTTTTCAAGCCCCAGTACTGAAATACGAAGAGTGACTAGGCCAGCTACCCCGTATGAGGTATGAAAACGTCATATGGCGATCGTGGCTGTCATGAGACTAGGGGGTGCATGCTACAATTAAGTCTCATATGGTCTCACAGAGCATCTATGTCTCAATCAATCAAAACAAGAAGCAACAATTAATGAACATATAAGATAAAGTAGTAAGGCGTCCCTGACGCTTCATCAAAATGATCGTAGGTAACTAGCTTTATAAGTTAGCTAGCCCAGAGAGTTATAGGTGCATAATCGTATTCAGCTGCAGTCTGATTTAATTACAATTGTGCAAGGAGACAAAATATCCAGAACAACATGCTAAACAGGTGCCGGTGGCTAAATGCCAGAACATAAGTAATGATACTAGAGTAGTGGAGAAGAAACCCACTCGAGTCTCCCGCCAGCCATGCTCATAGTATGCACCATTGACATCGGGGAGGATGGTTGGATCCTCGGGCTTTGCTATGTGATCTGGCCAAACAAAACCAGCGGGGTCAGCCCCGAATAGCAAGTAGCACAAAAGAGGAGATAAAATCCAAGCATAATAAATAAGACCAGGCTCATGAGTTATAGGACTATAACTTATCATCGCGACCAAACGACACCCTTACAACCAAACAAGGATAAATGGTGCCAATATCGTAACGTGATAAGATACTTCCTATAACCATGGTCAAGTTATGGGCTTCCGATCGTAACCTTGGTCCACGGCCTGTCATAGCATTGTAGCCCAACGCAACAACAAACAAGGACATGAGTTGGACCACGCACCATGACAGTCCATGTTCTTCGGCTACTAACGGAAGGTACAAGGCACAAGCAAGCCAATTTTTATGCGGCCAATCATTTTTATGGCTTTCTATATTTGGCGGGGTTTTTCCGTAATACTTATTATAGGAATTCTCAGACGTATCCAGCAGGGCCAGCCAAACCATATTATATACACGTAACATATTGATTATGCACCGGTCCCTCAAAAGGCTATCAGTCGAAACATACAACACATAGCACATCGGAGTCGGATATAGTCATCCACTATAGGCAGATTAAACTTTATCCGTGGCGGCCAACCCGACACATAATGACGGACGTGGGGTGGCTAGTATGACACGACCTCGAGATTCTTTCCCGCCTAATGCTTCTACCACTTAAGTTGCCTAATTTAAACCCTATGTTGGTCTTGGATTCACATGTCGTGGTCATACATCAGTACGAGTACCCTAAGTAAGAATCCGTACTCATGGCCATTAGAGTCCCACATACGAATCTCGTCTTAGAGTAATGCATCGCGCAACACACCACGTCATTGCCACTGACCATTTTTCATATATGTGCTGGAGCTTGGAATATACTGACATATAACACGTATGAACTCTTAGCACGTGAGATAGCACGTCAGTGCCCACATAGATTATACCTCAGTACACTCATAAGATATACCAGCACATGCGTAGATAGTTAAGTCGAGAATAAAGATCGTCACATAGTCAGATAACAGTTGCATGCCCCTGGGTCGTTAGGGCACATGGGAGCATGGGTCACGTGGTCTGATGAGCCATAGGCCCAGCGGGTCAGGCTAAGCAAAGAAGACGCATGGGCCCATAAAAAACCATGTGTCGGGACAATATGGTGCACATCGCGTATGGCATCGGCCTACGGCGCACGGAGAACGGGTGCACATTGCTCGGGGAATGAGCGCGGGCACAAAACTGGCCCACGGCGTACGAAAAACGGGTGCACGACGTGCGGGCGCGCAAGGCCCGAGCACGCGGCGTGCATGGACAAAACTGCCTACGGTACGCGAAGCACGAAAGTACGGTGCGCAGGCGCATGACAATGAGAACGGGCGCACATCGTGCTGAGAAAGAGCGCGGGCACACGGGCACAAAATTGGCCCACGATGCGCGAAGAACAGGTGAACGGAGTGCGGACGCACAAGCGCATGAGGCGCGAGCACGCGGCGCACACGGACAAAATTGCCCATGGTGCAGGCGGCACACGAAACGTACAACACGCAGATTCACGGCGTGCGGGGCACGGATGCACGGTACGCGGGCGCACGGCAGAGAATCGAAAACGCGCACAGTACACGAAACGCACGGATGCACGGCGTACGGACGCACGGCAGACGAATCGCGCGGGCGTGCAGTGCGCGGATGGACGAATCATCGTCCCAAGCAGCAAGCTTTTGGCCATGGAGTTCTCAAAACTTTAAATGCCCGTAACTTGGGCCATGGGACTCGGTATCGGGCAAAATAAAGGTCAAAACTGAACGAAATCAAATTCTCTACATCATGGAACCACTAGATTTGGAAAAAACCAAGTTTGATAGATCAAAACCACAAAAAACTATAAACCCTAGTTTTAGAAACTTAGATCTACACAAAAATAACCATTAATATCAAAAACACCAAGTACTAAACTTGTAGAGAATTGAGAGATGAACAATTTAGACTAATAACATCAAAGAAAACATTAAGAAATAAAAATGCGTAAATCTCTTTTTTTTTTAGCAATTTGTAGTTGCCTAAAATGGTCGTTGAGGAAAATAAATGAAAAGTTTTGAGGAGAGAAGAAGGGGAAGAGAATATATATATAGTAGGGTTGGTGGTCCTTTTGAAAATCCTAATCCTAAGCATGCTCTAACCATTTTACTAATGACATTATTAAAAGCTACCTGCTACAACTAATAAATAATTATTTAAATGGTGCACATGTACGAATATCGGATACCATATACAAAAATCAAGAAGGCAAATACGTATATCAGGAACGGGGAGTGACATCTCTACCCACCTTAGAAAATTTTTGTCCTCGGCATTTCAGCTAAGACATGATAGAGAAATTGGGGCAAGCAAGACACTAATTACAAGCATGAAAGGATATTACAAAGGCATAAGGATAAATATACCTTCTGAGTCGAACAAGTGCAGATATCGAGATATAATCTCGTCCTCGCACTCCCATGTAGACTGTCCCGATGAGTGATGGCCCTAAGCGATACGGACAAGGCTGATCGTCCGGTTCTTGAGCACCTTCTCTCGTCGATCCAAAATGGTTACGGGTTGTTCCTCATAAGCAGATCGGAACCAACAACCAGCTCGGAATGATCGAGGACATGACTCCGATCCGGGACATACCTACGTAACTGAGATACATGAAACACATTGTATACATCACGTAGCGAAGGCGGAAGGAAAAGATGATAAGCAACATCGCCTACCCGAGCGGGAATATCAAATGGACCAACGTATCTCTGACTAAGCTTTCCTCGGGTTCCAAATCTAATAACACCCCGAGTAGGCAAAATTCGCAGAAATACTTGGTCGCCGACACCAAACTCTAGAGGCCTACGATGCTTATCTGTCCAATGATGGTGTCGATCCTGCGCAACTCGAAGTCGCTCTCTGATCAGCTTGACTACCTCTACTGTCTGCGTGATCATCTCTGGTCCTAATAATTTCCGTTCTTCCACGTAAAACTTGTCACGACACGTATCCGCTTTTTGGGATGCGAGTGCGTGCATAAGCAAGCTACGCATCAAGCGAAATCCAGTCCAACTCGAATACGTATACGCTGTCTAGACTATGGTAATATGCCAAATCATGGCAAGACAAAACTTTATCTCAATCCACAAGAAGAATATAAGAACAAGGACGAACATTATGGTTTATGGTCTGCATCCCACTAGCATATATGTCCGATTAGACTCCAAAGAATCATATGAGTCTATAAAACTAGGTAACAAGTAGATTATATATAACGGATGTAAATATATAATCACGAAGATACTTGAATCTGACATAATAAACCACCATCCTGATCAGCTAACTAACCCCGTACGACCAGCTACCTGAAGAGATCATCAGGTACTCAGGGGACTAGCAAGATACATAAAACATGCCTACTAGTATGACAGTAAATAACATGTGTGGAGGGTAAAAATAGTACAAGAAGAATATCTAAGGAACGACATGTCATATGGAAATGTAATACTAGACTTGGCTAACAATCAATCGAATAACTCCTATAGCTTGTAGTACAATGCAAGATACTCTCAATCTATAGTATGTTTTAATTGTAGTACAATGCAAGATACTCCCAATCGCGAATAGCCAATCCTCTCCTCTCCTAAAGAAATACAAGGGTCAAGTAAAATCCTATAGACTGTAGTACAATGCAAGCTTGTCACCCCCAGTTTTCAGAAACAGGGGTATTTTTGTCATTTTATATTTTTGAATATTTTTGAAATTTGTTTTATTATTTATGATATTATTTTGAGGTTGAAATTTATTTTATTATTTATGATATTATTTTGGGGTTAAAATTTATTTTATTATTTATGATATTGTTTTGGGGTTATTTGAGTCGGGTTCGAATTTCAGCTCAATCCGACTTAAAATGGGGACCCGGGAGGGGTAGTTTGACTCTAGTGGGACCCACACACTAGTTAGGCATGGACCACATGATATTAATTTTAGTTCACATGATATTAATTTTAGTTAGTAGTTAGACTAATTATTTATGGATAGGTTTAGTTTAAATTAGAGACTTAAAACTAGACTAAATTGACCTCAACCTTTAACCCATTCCTATTTTAAATCAAATAGATTAGCGGAGGGCATTTTGGACATTCAAATAGGGGACACCTCACCCTTTTTGGGCAGCCACCTATGGGGGGGATAAGGAGTGAGTCATAATCATCTTCATTTCATTTTATCCACAACTTTTCTCTCTCTTGTTCTTCTCCAAATTTCTAGAGAGCAACCCTATTGATTTCATCTCCAAATCCATCATTTCTTCCACCAAATCTTATTTTTTTTCCTTCTCTACTAAAGCCAAGGAGGAAGCTACCCAAGTTTGGGAGGATTCGGAGCTCGTTCGTGTCCTTTTGGAATTTCTACATGTCGGTGTCGTGTCGGAAGGGTTTTCCTTTGAATCTCTCTCCCGGAAGGTATAATCTCTCCTCTAAACCACCCCTACATGCATATAGGATTATTTTTGACCCGTAGGAATGATCCCCATGGTTGTGTCTCCATTTGTGTCCATTTCGTGTCCATTTGGAGGTCATAGGAGTGTTATTTGTGTTGTGGCTGTGTCCTAGTGGGAAAATTCCCTATTTTGGACACTTGTATGTATATATATATTGTAGGAATGATTAATTAGTATTTTAATCTCAGATTTATAATTTTAGAGAGTTGTTTCTAATGTGTTCTTTATGATATCATATTGTATCATATTCATTTTATATTTAGATTAGTGTGTCTCTTTATATATATATATATATTTTTTTTTTTTAGATTAGTGTGTCTCTTTATATATATATATATATATATATATATATATATATATATATATATATATATATATATATATATATAGGTGTATGTGGATTGTGCATATATATTTATTTGTGTGTGTGGTTAGATGGTTAGAGAGTGAGAGAATGAACAGGAAAGCAGCAGGAAAAAGCAGTAAGCAGTAAGCAATAAGCAGTAAGCAGAAAAAAGCAGTAAGCAGAAACAGTACAGGATGGTTTTTTGGGATTTTTGTGGTCTCGAAACATCCCCTTTTGACCCACCTTAGCCCCAAATACCTACCCACACTTATCAACCACATTTAGTACTACGAAACCCTTAAGTTAGAGAGTGTTTTTAGTGTGTTAGGCGGTTAGTAGGGTAGTGTTTATAGTGGTAGAAAATAAGGTTTGTCAATGTTAGAAGGCTTAATTGCTACTTGATACCCTCAACTATTACGCTTTTTCAAGTTGATACCATAAACTTTTTTTTGTAACAACTTGATACCCAGATAATTTTTTGGACAATAATGTCCTTACCAAAATTTTAAAACTACCACTCACCCCCCCCCCCCTCTTCCCTCCGCCCCCACCCCCCTCCCCCCCCGCCCCCCCCCCCCCCGCCCCGCCTCGCCTGCACCCTCCCCCTCCGCCGCCCCGCCTGCACCCCCCCCCCTCCGCAGCCCCGCCTGCACCCTCCCCCTCCCCCCCGCTCCCCTCCACCTTACGGCAACCCGCACCGCCTCCCCCCTCCCTCTCTCGCTGCCCTCCTCTCCTTTCCCGACTCCACCATCGCCGGAGAGGGAGGGGGGGAGGTGGTCGTCGGAGAGGGAGGGGGGGGAGGTGGTCACCGGAATGGGAGGAGGGGAGGGGGGTTGCATGGGAGAGAGAAAGCCAGGGGCATTTTTGGGATTTTTTGTGTTTTAGGTATTAAGTTGAAAAAATAAAATAGTTGAGGGTATCGAGTTGTTGAGTAAAAAAGTTTAGGGTATTAAGTTGAAAAACTGAAATAGTTGAGGGTATCAAAGTGCAATTAAGCCATGTTAGAAAGTATGCCATGTTATGTTATCTTGAGGGTAGTGGTAGATGTTTGAGTTAGTTTTTGAGAAGTTATTTTAAAAGTAGCATTCTAAGTTAGATGGGGGTTAGATAGATGATGTTTGTGAGGGAGAGTGAGTGTGGTTTAGAAGAATGAGTTATGTTAGATGTGGTATCTTGATATCTCAATATTACCTTAAGGTAATGTGTAGGAGAGTAACATATTAGAAAAAATAGTTTTGATACCCAAGAACCCTAGATTTCTTGGTTGGTAAATCCTAGATAGGATAGTATCTAGCTACCTTAAGGAGCATAGGCTAGTATCTTGAGTATTAGCGGGATTTCCTTTGTAATGGACAAGGTATCGGGATTACCTTGGTAAGGGTAAATGTAGGTAATAGGGTATAGTTAAGATATTGAGTTTAACTTCTAATATATAGTTAAAATTAGGTTCTCTTGGTTGGTAATGGTTAGAATTAGTGTCCTTAGACTAGTTTTGACCTCGGTTGACCATTTTGACCAAAAGTCAACAAAAGTCAACCGAAAGTCAAACTTAGCCTATAAGTGACTAGAATTGACTGAAACCAAACCAGAGTTGACCAGTTGACTGAAAGTCAACAGTTAGTCAACATTTGACTAGTTTGACCTAGGGTTGATCCAGGGTTGACTAGAGTTGACCAGAGTTGACCAGGGTTGACCAGTTGACCAAAAGTCAACTGTAAGTCAACCTTTGACCCCGTTTGACCTAGTTTGACTTGGATTGACTCCCTGTGACCTGGTATGACCTAGTATGAACCAGTATGACCCAGTATGACCCAGTATGACCTAGTATGACTCAGTTTGACCTATATTGACCTAGTTTTGACTTAGACTTGCATTCATGACTTGAATTAGTTTCCTTTTTCAGTATAAAACCCTATTTTGACTCAAAGTATCTTATTTTAGGTCTGTGATTACTTTGAGCATTTGTTCACCTTATCAGCTCAGGACCACATGCGAGTACATTCACTGATAGTTTTCATTGTCTTGATATCTACTATATCCGATTCAGTTGTAGTGTCTTACATGATTCCCGACACGACGGTTCACGGACTAGTATACATCGTATCCTGTCATAAAATGTTATTCCCAGATTTTTCTTGGTATGTTGGTGTGTGATATCCATGTTTCATGTGCTTATATAGACATCGATTTGGGAGTGGGCTGATCACCTGCTTTTGAATCCATGTCATGACGTGCCATGTCCGGATCCGTGATACTATTCGAGGATGGGGGAATTATTAGGGATTATGTGATCAAAGCCTCACTGTCACTATTTTGCTAGCGCCACCCTCACCTCACGTAGGGTGTAGTAGATACCCCATGTCCAGGTTATCCAGGTTGGTCGGCATGACCCTCCGTTAAGGACACCGCGGATTGCCGGGCCAAGTGGATAACCCTACCATGACTCCCTAGCCGATCACATATCGCTCTAATAATTCAAATCACATTTTACATTTATTGTCGTATCTTATATTCCGGTTCAGCTTTACTTTCTGTACTTCTAACCATGCTATGATTTCATTTACTCACATGCTCTACCTGCCTTTATACTGTACCATAATTTGAGACTAAGTCCTGTTTGAAAGAAGGGTTACAACCCCGGTCCTTGTTTGGTTCAAGGGTTGTAACTCGACTTTCGAATGGTTCCCAAGTCGCCTATATCTTTGTCTTGTATTTCATTATACTGTCTCTTATAGTATTTGTCAATTCATATGGAACTGTTGTTGGTATTTGTACTTGCTCATTTTTCTGACAGGATACCGTTGATATATTACAGATGATTCCGAGGCTGATTGCCCGACCTACTATGGGGTAGAGTCTGACGGAGTAGACTTAGACCGTGGCTTGTTGGTAGAGCCACTAGACTTTGCCCACCCTGAGTAGTATAGTTAGTTAGGTTTGCCTGGCCTACGAGCCAGCTAGTACCTTTCAGTTTGTAGTATCTTACATATATTTCATGTGACTCTGGTCGTTTATGTATAGCTCTGGACTTGTGTGGATCTTGGACTCATTTCCTGCTTTTATCTATCATATTTTCTTTCCATGCTATCTACCTTAGTTTTGTATTTGTGATTGAGACTGTATTGCTATGTCACCTCCATTCGGAGAGTATATATTGTACAGGTACCTTTATCTGTTTTAGTCGTAGTATTTACAGACCTTATATACAGCGTTCTACCGCTGATTCTGTGGCGTAGGCTGGACGTAACCACGTACTCGTGTCCCTAATCAGGGTGCGGGTCGTGACACGTTTTTGTGGTGGCCTATGCAGGTCAGAGTCGCAATTAGTGCAATATCGTAATAGTGCTCGACATAGAGTGCTAATTACGAGCCTACGACTAGGATATAGGATCTAGGATATGATAGGAATTACTCAATCACATTTTAGGAAATTTCTAATCTTTTGATTACCATGACAACTCTTCCTGTATTTGAATTCAATTGTCCTTCCTTGATAATTTCTTATCATGTGCCATATTGATCTCTTGGGTTCAATTCGTCTTCAGGATGACGGTGACTCGTTCTCAGGCAGCAGGGCCTAGTACAGTTCCAGAGAGGTCAGATCCGGGAGGTCTTCCACCTCCGGCTACGGGAGTAGCAGTCGAGAGAGCAGTAGCCTCAGTTCCTGTCCTTCAGACAGGAGTAGCAGCGGCAGTTCCCAGAGGTCTTCCACCTTCAGCTGAGGGAGCTGCAGTTCAGGGAGCTGCCACCTCAGTCCCTGCCCTTCAGGCTGGAGCAGCAGCAACGGTTTCAGGAGGTCTTCCACCTCCAGCAGCGAGACCGTCCATGGTCATTCCTGATATTCTTCCACCGCTGCCTCCGCTATCGACTGATACTCAGGGGGTGATGGCCCTTCTGCAACAGATGTTGCAGACTCAGAGTGCACAGGCAGAGTTGTTACGGCAGACCATGGAGAACTCCCATCAGCTGGCGATGGCAGCAGTAGAGAGGGGTACACCGGGTACAGTTCAGGGTACACCAGATCAGCAGCAGGGTCAGGGGAGGCCCGGTACACACCTTGATTTCAGGAAGATGAACCCGAGGGAGTTCAATGGTACCAAGGGTATCCTATACGCGGACGACTGGTTAGAGGATGTCCAGCGGAGTCTGGAGTTGGCAGAGGTTCCGAGAGGACTGTGGGTGACTTCTACAGCGAGCCAATTTTTCGACATAGCGCTGACTTGGTACCGTACGGATCCGCGTGCGTCAGTAAGAGGTTTATCTTGGAAGGACTTCAGAAAGCTCTTTAAGGAGAAGTTCTACCCGGATGTAGCCTTGACAGCTTTGGAGGGGCAGTTTGCCAGTTTGGTACAGGGGAGCTCGTCGGTAGACGAGTATGCAGCGGAGTTCTTCCACCTGAGTAGGTTTGCACCCAATCTAATCCAGTATGAGGGGTACAAGGCTCGGAAGTTCCGGAGGGGTCTTATCCATGCAGTACGCACTCGTACCTCTGGAAGACGTGACGCGACCTTCGAGCAGATCCTGATGGAGGCGCAGATTACAGAGGAGGACTTCGGCCTCAAGTCGAAGAGGGGCAGTGACGTTCTCGGAGTTAGCTCGAGTGCGGGGCCGGCGAAGCACCCACATTTCCAGCAGAGGCAGTTTCAGCAGCAACAGTCTCAGTTGTAGTTTCAGCAGGCACTGGCGCGTGCCCAGCAGCACCAGGAACGGGGCCAGAGGCAGGCTACTCGGTGCACTTTCTGCGGGAAGCAAGGACACACTCGAGAGGTTTATAGGAAGAGGTTGGACGTATGCCTATACTATGGGGCGCCCAACCACCAGCTGAGGGATTGCCACGCTAGTGGAATCCGAAGAGGCCAGGACAGAGTGCAGTAGGCTAGAGGAGGCCAGCAGGGGTGAGCTTTCGCCATGACAGTTGAGCCCACTCAGGCAGTAGCAGAGCAGATAGCAGGTTCCAAAATTTCGATCTCCTTTCCGCAATTGCCTTCTTATAAACTGCCTTGAAATTTGATTTTATCTGTTCTTTGATCGTTGGGTGAAAATTGTTCTTGTGATGTGATTTCCTTCTGAGATAAGTCGTATGGGCTAGGTCGCCTCAATTATGAGATTTTAGAATCCTCTAGGGTCATGCTAGCAGGCAGAGCGAGGACATATAGTCGGACTATGGACGTATTTCTCGGGTGTGAGAATTTAAGGTTTTCCCTGCCAAGCATGCGGCAATACAAAAATTTTAAATACCATAATTCTAGAGGTATGTACCGTAGTCGAGGACTCTGTGATTATCGTAGCCTTGCTCACTGGCATGACGAAGATTCTGAGTATCATGATGATTGGACAGACGCATACGATTATCAAATTGCATGATTTTTTTCTGTGTTTGCTTCGTTTTAATTTTTGAGGATGAATTCTTTTAAGGTGGATAGACTTGGAGTTTTTAATTGAGAGTAATTTCAAATTTTATAATTTTAGTCATTTAATTCATGCTTTGATTTTTGAGATTTTAATCATTTTAAATTTTAAGCCATTACTTGTGATTTTGACATTTTACTATTGTTTGGTTTTAATTTCGAGGACGAAATTTTTTAAGGTGGATAGATTTGTCACCCACAGTTTTCAGAAACAGGGGTATTTTTGTCATTTTGCATTTTTAAATATTTTTGAAATTTATTTTATTATTTATGATATTATTTTGGGGTTGAAATTTATTTTATTATTTATGATATTATTTTGGGGTTGAAACTTATTTTATTATTTATGATATTGTTTTGGGGTTATTTGAGTCGGGTTCGAATTTTAGCTCAATCCGACTTGAAACGGGGACCCGGGAGGGGTAGTTTGACTCTAGTGGGACCCACACACTAGTTAGACATGGCCCACATGATATTAATTTTAGTTAGTAGTTAGACTAATTATTTATGGATAGGTTTAGTTTAAATTAGAGACTTAAAACTAGACTAAATTGACCTCAACCTTTAACCCATTCCTATTTTAAATCAAATAGATTAGTGGAGGGCATTTTGGACATTCAAATAGGGGACACCTCACCCTTTTTGGGCAGCCACCTATGGGAGGGGATAAGGAGTGAGTCATAATCATCTTCATTTCATTTTATCCACAACTTTTCTCTCTTGTTCTTCCCCAAATTTCTAGAGAGCAACCCCATTGATTTCATCTCCAAATCCATCATTTCTTCCACCAAATCTTCTTCTTTTCCTTCTCTACTCAAGTCAAGGAGGAAGCTACCCAAGTTTGGGAGGATTCGGAGCTCGTTCGTGTCCTTTTGGAATCTCTACGTGTCGGTGTCGTGTCGGAAGGGTTTTCCTTTGAATCTCTCCTGGAAGGTATAATCTCTCCTCTAAACCACTCTTACATGCATATAGGATTATTTTTGACCGGTAGGAATGACCCCCATGGTTGTGTCTCTATTTGTGTCCATTTCGTGTCCATTTGGAGGTCATATGAGTGTTATTTGTGTTGTGGTTGTGTCATAGTGAGAAAAATTCCTATTTTGGACACTTGTATGTATATATATATTGTAGGAATGATTAATTAGTATTTTAATCTCAGGTTTATAATTTTAGAGAGTTGTTTCTAATGTGTTCTTTATGATATCATATTGTATCATATTCATTTTATATTTAGATTAGTGTGTCTCTTTATATATATATATATATATATATATATATATATATATATATATATATATATATATATATATAGGTGTATGTGGATTATGCATATATATTTATTTGTGTGTGTGGTTAGATGGTTAGAGAGTGAGAGAATGAGCAGGAAAGCAGCAGGAAAAAGTAGTAAGCAGTAAGCAATAAGCAGTAAGCAGAAAAAAGCAGTAAGCAGAAACAGTGCAGGATGGTTTTTTGGGGTTTTTGTGGTCTCGAAACATCCCCTTTTGACCCACCTTAGCCCCAAATACCTACCCACACTTATCAACCACATTTAGTACTACGAAACCCTTAAGTTAGAGAGTGTTTCTAGTGTGTTAGGCGGTTAGTAGGATAGTGTTTATAGTGGTAGAAAATAAGGTTTGTCAATGTTAGAAAGTATGCCATGTTATGTTATCTTGAGGGTAGTGGTAGATGTTTGAGTTAGTTTTTGAGAAGTTATTTTAGAAGTAGCATTCTAAGTTAGATGGGGGTTAGATAGATGATGTTTGTAAGGGAGAGTGAGTGTGGTTTAGAAGAATTGAGTTATGTTAGATATGGTATCTTGATATCTCAATATTACCTTAAGGTAATGTGTAGGAGAGTAACATATTAGAAAAATAGTTTTGATACCCAAGAACCCTAGATTTCTTGGTTGGTAAACCCTAGATAGGATAGTATCTAGCTACCCTAAGGATCCTAGGCTAGTATCTTGAGTATTAGCAGGGTTTCCTTTGTAATGGGCGAGGTATCGGGATTACCTTGGTAAGGGTAAATGTAGGTAATAGGGTATAGTTAAGATATTGAGTTTAACTTCTAAGATATAGTTAGAATTAGGTTCTCTTAGTTGGTAATGGTTAGAATTAGTGTCCTTAGACTAGTTTTGACCTCGGTTGACCATTTTGACCAAAAGTCAACAAAAGTCAACCGAAAGTCAAAATTAGCCTATAAGTGACTAGAATTGACTGAAACCAAACCAGAGTTGACCAGTTGACTGAAAGTTAACAGTTAGTCAACATTTGACTAGTTTGACCTAGGGTTGACCCAGGGTTGACTAAAGTTGACCAGAGTTGACCAGGGTTGACCAGTTGACCAAAAGTCAACTGTAAGTCAACCTTTGACCCCGTTTGACCTAGTTTGACTTGTATTGACCTGGTATGACCTAGTATGAACCAGTATGACCTAGTATGACCCAGTATGACCTAGTATAACTCAGTTTGACCTAGATTGACCTAGTTTTAACTTAGACTTGTATTCATGACTTGAATTAGTTTTCTTTTTCAGTATAAAACCCTATTTTGAATCATAGTATCTTATTTTAGGTCTGTGATTACTCTGAGCGTTTGTTCACCTTATCAGCTCAGGACCACAGGCGAGTACATTTACTGATAGTTTTTATTGTCTTGATATCTACTATATCCGATTCAGTTGTAGTGTCTTACATGATTCCCGACACGACGGTTCACGGATTAGTATACGTCGGATCCTGTCATGAGATGTTATTCCTGGATTTTTCTTGGTATGTTGGTGTGTGATATCCATGTTTCATGTGCTTATATAGACATCGATTTGGGAGTGGGCTGATCACCTGCTTTTGAATCCATGTCATGATGTGCCATGTCCGGATCCGTGATACTATTCGGGGATGGGGGAATTATTAGGGGTTATGTGATCAAAGCCTCCATGTCACTATTTTGCTAGTGCTACCCTCACCTCACGTAGGGTGTAGCAGATACCACATGTCCAGGTTATCCAGGTTGGTCGGCATGACTCTCCGTTGAGGACACCGCGAATTGCCAGGCCAAGTGGATAACCCTACCATGACTCTCTAGCCGATCATATATCGCTCTAATAATTCAAATTATATTTTACATTTATTGTCGTATCTTATATTCCGGTTCAGCTTTACTTTCTGTACTTTTCACCATGCTATGATTTCATTTACTCACATGCTCTACCTGCCTTTATACTATACCATAATTTGAGACTAAGTCCTGTTTAAAAGAAGGGTTACAACCCCGGTCCTTGTTTGGTTCAAGGGTTGTAACTCGGCTTTCGAATAGTTCCCAAGTCGCCTATATCTTTGTCTTGTATTTTATTATACTGTCTCTTATAGTATTTGTCAATTCATATGGAACTGCTGTTGGTGTTTGTACTTGCTCATTTTTCTGACAGGATACCATTGATATATTACAGATGATTCCGAGGCTGATTGCCCGACCTACTATAGGGTAGAGTCTGACGGAGTAGACTTAGACCGTGGCTTGTTGGTAGAGCCACTAGACTTTGCTCACCCTGAGTAGTAAAGTTAGTTAGGTTTGCCTGGCCTGCGAGCCAGCTAGTACCTTTCAGTTTGTAGTATCTTACATATATTTCATGTGACTCTGGTCGTTTATGTATAGCTCTGGACTTGTGTGGATCTTGGACTCATTTCCTGCTTTTATCTATTATATTTCATTTCCATGCTATCTACCTTAGTTTTATATTTGTGATTGAGACTGTATTGCTATGTCACCTCCATTCGGAGAGTATATACTGTACAGGTACCTTTATCTGTTTTAGTCGTAGCTCTATATACAGCGTTCTACCGCCGATTCTGCGGCGTAGGCTGGACGTAACCACGTACTCGTGTCCCTAATCAGGGTACGGGTCGTGACAAAGATACTTCCAATCTATAGTTTACTTCAATTGTAGTACAATGCAAGATACTCCCAATCTATAGTATACCTCAATTGTAGTACAATGCAAGATACTCCCAATCGAGAATGGTCAAGTCAAGTCAGGTCATACTCAAGACAAGTCCAAGTCCATCAATCACGACCAGGTCAAGTCAATCAAGGAAACATGGCACAACTGGCAACTCTATCACAAAACACAGTGAATACTAGAAAGACCAATAAATAATCAATGAAAACAACCAATATCCTATACGTGCACGTAAATCTATAAAACAAGAAGGCAGTAGATGATAACCCAAGTGGAATATGAGAAGCATGTGACAATATGAAAAGAAATACAACAGGAAGGAAAATATGTAAATACTGTATAAGTTCGATAATGTATACTTGCCTGGTGGTAGCAAAATGTCCCGCAAACGACTCGTCAAATCAAAGAGTCGTAAAATCTAACTCCCACAAACGACACCGAATGCTGAAACAAATATTACCAACGTGTTTAGAATAGTCAAATTAGCTAGGTTAGCCTACCCATAAGTCCAATTCTGGATACAGGGGCAAAACGATTATTTCGAGTCAAAACGATGTCCGCTATTGGACCCATTTTGCACCGAAAAATGTGACAGCATTTACGGTCCCTAAAGTCGTCAAACTATATGTCTACGGGTCCAATTTTTTGATATCAACCCAACCGTATGTCCAAAGTTAGGTTCTGGTAGGCCGTGCACAAAATTATCCGTTGGATCGGGCCGCGGGCCCGCCAAAATAACGTTTCGATCGACCTTCTCAGAATCGTTCCAAACTTGGCATACAGGACCAGAAAAATGACACGGTCCTTTTGGCGCAAGTTTTGTCTCGAGATAACGAACATACACGAAGTAATTGACTAGTTTGTAAAGAGACCGATATCGGGTATCTCGACGGATACGTCTTGATTTTGTCACGTACGCACAACGAAATTGAGTTCCGTCGAATCCCACACGTCCACAACATCGGTACACGCCTTTCGATGCTTACGGTTTGCGACCACATTGCCCGGTTTGTCGGGGCGCACGCCGTATCGAAGATTTTCATTAAAATTTGTAGTTCTGAAAACTGGTTTTTCTCAATCATTACAAGCAAAATTATTTCAGTTCAGTGGATCAACAATAAATCTACGAGAAGGGTTTCACAGTCCTACATGTGGTCTAATTTTATGTTTAATTTGGTTTCTAAAATTTCTACTAGGCTGATGGAAAACAGTCCCCAAATACGGGTACCTCGATTAATTCCAAGTCCCGTTTCGAGACAGTTTTTTGTTCATTTTGAGCCGATTTATCTTGAACTCTCCTTCGAAATTATTCAATCTAATTAATAGGATTCAGAGATGGATAGATTGGGGATGTACCTGAGGAAATAGCTCGTAAATCGAACGATTGTATACAACCAAATATGCATGCGAAGTCAGTCCCAAACTGTACGTTGCGGCTATTGCTGCTGTCGTTCCCTTGCTGTGCGCTCGGTTTGCAGCGGCCCTAGCCGCGCGCGACGGTGGTCCCGGTGGCGGGTGGCCGCCCAGGGGTGGCTAGGTCGGCGCTGGGTGTGGGTAGGGCTAGGGTTTAAGTTATTATCTTCCTTCCTCTCTCGTTCGAATATGTATACAGTCGGCCTATATCGGGTCTGCTGGACTGTGCGAATGGTTGTGGGTTATTTTGTTATGTTCTTTGCTGTCTATGGTTTGGGTATATATATATATATATATATATATATATATATATATATATATATATATATATATATAATACACTTGAGTATTAAACTCAAATATTTATGGTTTTGTATGAAATTCCAAAAACAATAAAATGATAAAATAAAATAAAAGTATTTATAACTTATTTCTTTTATATTAACTCTTATATATATATATGTATATATATATATATATATATATATATATATATATATATATATATATATATATTTATATATATATATATATATATATATATATATACACACACTAGGAAGTATTTTTTAAATCACTAGGAAGTATATATATAAAAAGATGATCTTCCCAAGATCCACCGAAGTCTAAGGTACAAGCTCGTAACATATCTTCTAACGTCTGAATGGTTCTCTCTGACTGTCCGTCTGTCTGCGGATGATAAGTTGTACTGATTCTCAACTTGGTACCTAAACTTTGATGCAAACTCCTCCAAAAGTGAGAGGTGAACTGTGTGTCTCGATCTGATACTATATTTACTGGAATACCATGCTGCCTCACTATCTGCTTCATATACATTTCTGCCAACTGCTCAATAGATTGCCCTACTCTGAAAGGAATGAAATGAGCAACCTTCATGAGCCGATCCACTATCACCCAAACTGCATTTCGACCAGTCGGGGATCTAGGTAAACCGGTCATAAAATCTATCATGATGTACTCCTATTTCTACTCCAAAATAGGAAGCGGTTGTAACAACCCTGCTGGCCTCTGTTGCTCTGCCTTCACTTGCTGACATACCAAACACCTAGAAATGAATCTCACGATCTACCTTTTCATGCCATTCTACCAAAAGTGTTGCTTTATATCCTGATACATCTTTATTCCTCTGGGATGAATGGAATAGAGAGAACTATGAGCCTCTGTCATAACCTCCCGTCGAAGGTCTCCGTTCGGTACATAAAGACGGTTTTCGAACCTAAGTGTACCATCTTCATGGATTACTAACTCCTTCCTGAGACCTGACTCACACTCTAATCGAATTTTCTGGATCTGCAAATCCTCTTCCTGTGCTGCTCTGATCCTCTCTACTAAAGTAGATTGAATCTGCAAACTAGCCAGAATTCTTGTATCTTGCGGCAAGATCACTTCAATTCCCATTTTCTGAAGGTCTTCCAAAATATGCCTATGTGAGGTTAAGATGAATGCACTACCCCTCCTACTCAAGGCATTTTTACTACATTCGTCTTGTCCGGATGATACTGAAGATCCAAATCAAAATCCTTCAGCAACTCTAATCATCTTCTCTGTCTCATGTTCAGGTCCCTCTGGGTGAATACATATTTTAAGCTCTTATGATAAGTGTAAATCTCCACTCGATCCCCATATAAATAATGCCTCCATAACTTAAAAGAAAACACTACTACTGCTAACTCCAGATTATGAGTCGGGTAGTTCTTCTCATGGTCTCGAAGCTGTTGAGACGCATATATTATCATCTTACCATGCTGCATCAATACACACCCAAGTCCCTTCTCGGATGCGTCGTAATATATTGTAAACCCTTCCGATCCTACTGTAAGTGTCAAGATCGGGGCTAAGATCAATCTCTTCTTCAACTCTTCAAATGATGCCTGACACTCTGCTGACCAAATAAACTCTATCTCCTTGCACGTCAAATGTGTCAAGGGTGCCGAAATCTTGACAAAGTCTGCCACGAACCTCCTGTAGTAACCTGTCAATCCCAGGAAACTACACACATCTACTACTATTCTGGGAACTAGTCAATGCTCCACTGCCTTAACCTTCTTCAGATCTACTGACACTCCTGCTCCAGAAATGATGTGTCCCAGGAACGAAATACGATCCAACCAAAACTCACATTTACTAAGCTTCGCATAAAGTTGATGCTCCCTCAAGGTCTGCAAAACTGTCTGAAGATGTTTTTCATGCTCATTTTCACTACTGGAATATATGAGGATGTCGTCTATGAACACTACTATAAACTTATCCAAATATAGCATAAAGATGTGATTCATCAAATTCATGAACACTGTTGGGGCATTAGTCAGTCCAAATAGCATCACCAGGAATTCATAATGCCCGTACCGCAATCTAAATGATGTCATGGGTATGTCCTGCTCCCGGACCCTTACTTGATAATATTTGGATCGAAGATCAATCTTAGAAAAGACGCAGGCTTTACTCAACTGGTCAAACAAGTCATCAATCCTTGGTAACAGATACTTGTTCTTCACTGTCACTGCATTCAACTATCGGTAATCAATGCACATTCGCGTCGATCTATCCTTCTTGGTTACTAAAATCACTGGTTGCCAAAGGTTGATTTACTATCTCGGATAAACTGCTTTGCCTTCAGTTCTTCTTTATGCTGGTGCAGCTTGTCCAACTTTGACTGTGATATCCTGTAAACTCTGCCGGATATAGGCTTCGTTTCGGGGTTCAACTCGATACCAAACTCTGCCTTTCTAACTGGGGGTATCCCTGGAAGCTCATCAAGAAATACATTAAGAAACTCTTTGACCACTCTCGAAATCTGCTCCTGCTCTGCTATTGCTGCTATAACTACGTCCTTGGACCGATCCTCCAATGATCGAATAAAGACAAACTCTTCAATGCCAGGGATATTAAATACTACCCTACATCATCGACAATCTATCGTCATATGACTGTCTCTCAACCAGCCATGCCTAGTGTCACGACCCGCACCCGCTTTTCGGACGCGAGCACGTGAGCAAGCCCAGCTACGTATCGAACGGACTCCAGCCCGACTCGGATACGTAAACGCTGTCAAGGCTATGGTATACTGCCAAATCATGGCAAACAAATCTATATCTCAACCCACAATAAGAATATTAAACAAGAATGAACAAGTATGGGTCGTGGTCTGCAGCCCACTAGCATAAATGTCCGATAAGACTCTAAGGAATATAACAAGAGTCTACAACTGAAACAAGGAACATGATATCTCATGATAAGGAATGAAAAGCACGAGCGGATAATAAACACGATAATGATACCTGCATCCCGCAAGAACCGTAATCCTCCATCATCCAGAACTACTAGCTAACTCATGCAATCGCTAAACCTGCGGAGATCAGCAGGTCCTCAGAGGACATAGCAAGATACATAATATACATGCCTATCTAACAGTTTTATCATGCGCAAGAAATAAACAAGAAAGAACAAGAACAAGATAATGACTACGAACACGAATACGGACACACGAACACGAACACGAATACGAATACGAATCACGAACACTAGAACAACTACGCGTAAATGAACTGCCGGATGAACGAAACACGAGATCAATGGAAGAAATCAAACCCACGTCCCGAGTGTGGACTCTCTGGTTTGAACTAAGCGCTAACCCTCGTCCCGAGTGTGGACTCTCTGGCTAGCTCACGGCAAGACACCCTCGTCCCGTGTGTGGACTCTCTGGTGTAATTGGTCAACCCTCGTCCCGAGTGTGGACTCTCTGGTTTACCAATGATCACGACAAACACCCTCGTCCCGAGTGTGGACTCTCTGGTGCACCAAACAACCCTCGTCCCGAGTGTGGACTCTCTGGTTGTGTACAACGATAATCAAGGCTATGGCAGTTCACTACACGTACTCGTTCTATGACACGACTCAAGCAAGGTACTGGCGAGAAACTCCAAATGTGAAACACAAGGCCAAAACATGAACACGGCTATAAACAATGAAAACTACTCCACAGAAAATAACACGAAAAACACATGTCCATAAATAATCCAAAGACAGTAAAACGAAAGAAAATGCATGTAAGTAAAACTGTAGAGGGAGGCAAGGTATACTTGCCTGGGGGTTGCACGAAGAATCAATAAAATACCGTCAACTGGTACGCCATAAAGTCCAAGTCACCACAACTGTCTCCGAAAGCTGAAACAGACAATGCCAACAGTCTCAAAATAGTCAAATTAGCTAGGATTGCCTGTCCTTAAGTCCAATTCTGGACACAGGGGCAAAACGGTAATTTTGGGCAAAAACGATGTCCGCCGTTGGATCCGCTTTGCACCGAAATGCGTGCCAAGGTCAATGGTCTCTAAAGTCGTCAAACTATATGTCTACGGATCCAGTTTTCCGATACGAACCCAACCGTATGTCCAAAGTTGGATTCCGGCGGGCCGTACACAAAATCGTCCGTTGAGTGGGACCGTGGGGCCCGCAAAACGACGATTTTATCAACTGTCTCAGAATTGGACCAAACTTGGCATGCAGGACCAGAAAAATATCACGGTCCTGTTGGCGCAAGTTTCATCTTGACTGGACGAACGTACACGAAGTGATTGAGGTTTCACTGAATATGTGCAATAAAAAAAAACTAAATATCTAAAGAAGATTCTCATTCCTTATACTCCAAAAGATTATCTCTAAGGGTTTTTATGCAAAGTGCACCTCTATGTAAAGGCTAACTGATAGCGTTGCAGGGAGCATTCCTATACGTTAGCTATTAATTATTAATAGTTATATATAGTATTCTTTAGACAAAGACTTGGATTGTTTTAGATTCCATGCAAATATTAGTAAAGCAATATATACGAGAAAGTAGTTCCTTCCATATTTTATTTACCATGCTCAAAGCTCCTCCTACCTACTGAACGTTCGACTCTTCATGCCATAAGGTCACACCAGTTTCTGTACAAGGGGACATTTACGTAAAAATAACATGGTTGGTTTTATCTCCTACTCAAGCCCGAGTTTATCCCTCACATCTAAACTTGTTCTTAATGCAAAAATGCTAACTTGCATAACAGGGAAGGAGAAGTACTTGGGAAGTTCACGTACCCAAGAGAGGTCGGTTGGCACAACGTCGGCAAGGAGATGCGGAGAGGATGGAGTGCCGTTAGCGAGTACTCACTCGTAGTTGTCGACAGACCTCCGCTGCCCGAACTGTACCGACCGTTGGGGCTCCGGGAAGCAGGTGTTCGACCATACGTCGACAAGAACGGGGACCGGTCGGATGTGTAAGCAGCAAGAGCTGTCGGTTGGCCGATCATGGCGGCCCTTGACTGTTGCCTCCCGTGCTGGCGCGGTCGTTGGCGCCTCCCGAAAGTGGATCGACCAACGGTTAGGTGTGTTCGGCCGACGGCTCGTGCGGCTTCCGCTCGCGGTGTGTACGACTGTGCACAAGGATGACGACCACTCGGCTGTTGGCACGGCTGACTGGTAAGTCGAGGTGGCTTCTGGTGTGTTGCGACAGCGCAGCCCGGATGGACCACAGGCACACACAGAGCCGAGCGCGTGGCCGGCGCGCGCGGTGGCGTTCGCTTGCTGACGAGGAAGTCCTCCTGGCCTTGCGAGGTGGTGCGGGGAGACGAGGACCTTGCTGCTAGGTCGTGGTCCCAACAACACGAGTTCGACGAGGAGGAACTCGATGGGGAAAGGAAATAAAGGAAGAACGAGGAGAGAAGCGGCTAGGGTTAATTGGATTCTCCAGCTTCCCTTTCCATAGGTGTATACGATATATATATATATATAAGGCTTCTCGGCTTGAGCAGGTTGGGGCCTGGGGGGACTTGGGCTGTTCTCAGTTTTGGGCTCGGTCCTAGTTGCACATGGGTTTGGGCTGCTATTTATCTCTTTTCTTCTTGTCTACACCAACAAGTCATTCTGGTTCGTCAACATACATCAACCTCTAAATCTCCATGTTGTACTGACATCAAGTTTCTACAACTCTCAAGTCCGTGGAAAACTAGTAAGGCACGTACCGAATTTCACTCCTCTACTTGGCTGTCATAGAAGATTTTCTTGCAGTCAATAACTTCCTACTGGGCATATATCCCTAGGCTGCCCAAAATCAATCATCATATTAAAGTTTGCTTCTCGTCTTGGCTGTCCAAAAAGAATTATATGATGCTTCTACAAAGAGGCTCCCCCATAGTTGAGCCCCAAACTAAGTTATTACCACTTATTGCTTCCTTGTAAATTATGTTACACAAACACAAATAATTATTTATAAAATCATAATTCACCATTTAAATCAAATAAATAAATATTCCAAGAATTTTCCGGGAAGGGGAGCTACAAATCTACCCACCTTAAAATAATTTCGTCCTCGAAATTTCAATTTATAGCTATTCCTTAAAATCAAAGTCTACTATTACTTTAATCTCCTTAAATACAATTTCTCAAAATTATTTTTTAACCTCGAATACTTGAGGACTTCTACCCACCTTTGGTCACACTACTCCTCAATCATATAATCTTCTAACTAGTGGCTAATAATTCTACCAAAAATATCTAGAACATATGGTACCTATAATCCTTCCTATATAAACAACCAATATTCAATAGTCAAGCAATATACACTATATTTTAAGGATTCCTAATGAATTCTAGACAGCACGATCGTTCGTCGCTCCGAGATAGGAAGGGACGAGAATTAATAGTACGGAAAGCAAAGGAGTATAATCGAGAGCAAATATGGAGTTTTCAAAGACGTAAAGAATTTCTAGGAGAATTTTCAAAGCAGTATGGATTGAGATTTCTAAGGGTTTAGTCAGTTGCGCAGGCTCGTACCAGTACAGTTACGTAACCGATACGATATGCTCTGACCTGCATGGGCCACCAAACCTAGGACAACGTCAAAGTTGTCCATAGGGAACTCAATCAAAGATACGGGCAATAAATGTCCACACACAACGATCGGACAAGCTAAGCACACTCTGCTAACTCCTGCGAGTCTACTACCAGTGAGTATATTCATCCTTTCTGGCAATACCTCAAACTCCAATCCAATACGTGTCACAAATCGTGTAGATACAAAAGAATGGGTAGCTCTCAAATCAAACAATGCTACTGTAGGAAAAGAGGTAACAGAAATATTACCTGCAACTACGTCGCCTGATGCTAGTACCTTTTCTAGAGATAAGGTGAAGGCCTGGCCCTAGCCTTACTAAGCTCCCTGTTGTTACCTTCCTTGACCATGCTACTGTTGTGGCTTTTGCTGGCCTTCCTGATTCTGTGCCTGACAAAACATCTGAGCCTGCGTCGGCAGACGCTGGGCTAGTAGCCTTACTGCCAATACTGGCCCTCTGTTCGATGTTGTCCCAGGAGCTGGCAATGCTGAAAACTGCTGAACTGGCCCTCTTGGCCTCTACATCATGGGACAATTGGAAATCATGTGGTCTGGACTGCCATACCTTATGCACAAACCATTAGCTGAACGACACGCATCCCTATTATGTCCTCCCTTACCGTATTAAGTACATCCCATGGGCGCCCCCTAGTGTTGATGCTAATTCTTCGACTGTTGATACCGAATTGGTGTTGTTATCTCCAATACCGCCGACCTCCGTGGTGCTCCTGACTCATGAATACGGACACCGGGTGCTGGTGCCGATGTTCTTTGCATTGCTTCTCTGTCCCCTCTCTGGATATGAGACCTCTTCTGGCCCTCAGTTCTTGTCGCCAACCTTTGTTGGGTAAGCTCGTACCTCCGAGCTGCCGTTAAACAACAACAAAAGTCTGATAGTCATGCCCTTCTACTAGCTATAGAATCTCCAGATGAAGTTCCTGCTGGAACCTCATAGCCTTTTTCTGCTCCGTATCCACCATCGCGTGTGCAAAATGACTCAGTCTACAGAATTCTGTCGCATACCCGTCCACCATCTTACCAGCCTGCTTGAGACTGATAAACCTCTGGTATAGCTCATACCGTGCTACCACGCCAAAGTACTTGGTCTTGAACCTAGTACTGAAGCTATCCAAAGGAACATGACACTCCATTCCAACCTCTTCTGATGCCCACTAGTCGGGAGCGAGATCCTGAAGTAACAATCTGACTTGGTCAACCTTCTATTCTGCTGGAACCTTTGCTACTACCAAAATGGTCTTAATATCCTAAAGCCAAGCATCCGCTATAATGGCATCCTCCGTGCCATCAAAGTACCTCGGGTTAAGTCAACAAAACCTCTCTGACGCTTCCGAGTCAGTCCTGACGCTCCTCTCAAGAGCTAACTGTAACCCTGATTCAGTAATATATTTTGTTCCTGCTGTTGGGTCTGCTGTTGCTGTTGGGCTGCCACCTGATGCTGCTGGTGGCCAGAAATCCCCTGATAACCTCCAGGAGTGCTGCAGCATCGAGTACTGATGTCGTTGCCGGTACTGTCACTCCCATTTTCTGTTATACGTATTTCCAGTGTACGTATATGGATTTCGACCCGTATTTTATTTACTGTATTTTCGTATTTCTTTATGGCTTGCCTTGATGTATCTTGACTAGGGTTGACCTTGGGTTAGTTTGGTCCAACTTGACTTTTTATGGATGGCTTGGTTTGGTTTATTTTGATGGTTGGTTCAACATGTTGAACCATCCCCTCTCTTTATCAACCCCCTTTATAACCCAACTCCCCTCTCTCTCTCCTTATTACTCTTTCATTTATTTCTCTCCTCCATTAATTCTCTTCCAAACCCTTAGGCAAGTGCAACTTACTTCATGGAGGAACTCTATTTTATTTGTTCCATTGTCTTTCCTACAAGCTTCTAAGACTATTTAGTACTTAGCATTTTTGATTTTGGAGGATTAATTCTTGTAGATCTAAGTTTTCTTAAATCTTAGTTTTCTTGGATTTTGATCTATCAAACTTCTTTATTTTTAAGTTTTGATTGTTCCATGTTGTAGAGAATTTGATTTTACTCAAAATAGACCTTTGAAAATTCGGATTTCAATTTGTTTTGAGTGATTGTGGACTTGGAAAGTTCATGGGTTCATGAACACTTGTTCTCGAATTTGGGAAAGAAGAACAATGTTGGGCGCATAGCTTGTTATGCGCCCACGGCACTTCTTCCTTGGGCGCATAGCCATCTATATGCACCCAAGTCTCCCATGCTCTCTGCTTGGGCGCATAGTTATATATGCGCCCAAGGACTCCCCAGCCTAGGCTCATAGCCCTGGATATGCGGCCAAGTGCACCATGTCTCCTTGCTTGGGCGCATAGCTTTCCTTATGCTCCCACCTTGCCTTAGAAGTTAGTCTCTTGATTTCTTCCAAGTACACCCTGACTCCACCCTGTGGGCGCATGCAAGTAGGCGCATGCATATGGGCGCATAGTCATGGGCGCATAGCTCTGGGCGCATGCTCTCCATGTCACCCCATTGACCCCTTGTGAGTCCTTGACCCATAATTATTACTAGTATTTATTATTATTATTATTTATTATATTATTTTAATTTTTCTAGGCTTCGAGAAATAAATTATAAGTAAAGGTAAATATCTATGTAAGTTCTCAGATGACTATATATATATAAATATAACCCTCCTGCCAAATCATTTATTAGATCTTTTCCTAAGTGGTAGAACCTAAAAGCTATAATAAATAATATATAGGAGGATAGGACTAAATATGTACTTAAGATTATATTTAGATATATGACTAAATAAAAATTGATACGTGATAGGATTGTAGAAAATTCTGGTGGAGATAGGAATATAACTCCTCGTAATCCAATCCCTATCCATATTACATCCATCCTTATATATATTTATTAGAGAGCGTACCCTAAAATTTTGGATAAGCCAACAACTCTCTCGGCTTCTTCTCGACTGCTCTCTACTTCTCTTCCTCGTCTCGATGGTTCAGTATACCGCTGTGCTGAGGATCCGCGATCGCAACGACGCATCACAAGTTCTTAGGTAACCTTCTTTCTACCTATATTTATGTATAGTCATGCATAAAAATAAAAATATATATACATATAACATATAGAATACTGTTCGTGCATGGCGAACATAATGATGAGAGCCTGCACCACTATCTCCTTCTCGGTACTATAATAAGCTATGTTTTTATATATAAACCCTCCACCATGTCCAAATTATTTACTCAAGAAGCAATAGGTCAAGTAGCATTATTTTCTGGTTGTGTCTTCTCTTGTAATTACCCATGTTTGCTTCCATGGTCCTTAGTGTGAGTTATGACTTTGCTTGTACTCTTTACTTAGCTAGTCCTAAAATGTTATTTTCTATGTTGCACATGTACTTTGAGCTTTAAACACGATCTTGGTATGGCACGTACACTCTCTAATAACTCCTTGATAGTGGCCCGCCGTGGTGCACTTACAGGATCACAACATGACAATGTGACCTTACATGATAACTCTTGATAGTGACCCGTCGTGGTGCACTCTTGACAAGCAATATGGTATGATAATTCTTGATAGTGGTCCGTTGTGACACACTCTTGATAAGATAAGTAATCTTGATAAGTAACCTAACCTGATAATCTTGATATGTTGTTGTGATGGCTATCTTGACTTGCTAAGTAACCCTTGTCTTGACACCGTGGGTGATCGTTCTTGAATGTGCTCGTATAAGCTACAAGTCTCGTCTTGCATCATGTCTAGGACTTGCATCCCTGGTTACCACGGTCAGGGATTCATATTGAATCCGACTAGGTTAATAACTAGATTGATCAAAGTAGTTCATATAGAGAGATGTTTCCAGTTACAGGCGATCCCGTTATCCCGGCCACATCTGATGGACTTGTAGCCTGCCGACGAGTAGGACACATTTCCAGCCCACTGTCATGTGGGGCACTTCTTGAAACAAGTACTATGCACAATGTCATGTGTTGCACTTCAAGTCACCTAATAATTCTTGATAACGCTTAAATGAACCTCGCTTGGATAACCTGGATAGCTGCAGGGCTTGTGACTGCCGGAACATCTCATTGCATCTTGCTAGTAACTAGGCTTGTGATAACCCTAGTTAGTTAAAGTATCAAGCCGTACTCTTTGTTAGGTCGTGAATGTTGGATGGAGTCCAATCCTGTCTAGTCTTGTCTAGATCCAGTACATAGCTATCTCAGGACATGCTTGCTTATGCTTACTCTTAGCAATAAATGGCTAGAGACCTGGTTCTGTTCAGGCGAAGGGTTACAACCCCGGTCCTTGTTTGGTTTAAGGATTGTAACATGGCTTCCGGAATAGTTTTTCGTCCTCTCATCAATTGTTGCGTTATTTACATTGCATGTCCTCTTGTTATTATTCTTGTTTATGTTCTGACATGCTGGTTTTAGTTTTTAAGTGAAGCCTCCCTTGTGGTACTTACTCTTTCTGGGGTCTGACCCAGCTAGTTTTGTATGGCCAGATTTCGGAGTAGCTCCCGAGGATCTTCCAGCCTTCCAGCCAGATGGTGAACACTAGGCGCAACCATGGCAACAAGTGGGTTTTTTTATTTTGCTCTCCCATTCTATTCTAAATTATTCTTTTAAGGCATTTAGTCGTCGAACAAGTGTTAGCTCATGTTGAATTTACATTCTTGTCTGCCTATGGGCTGTAATATGATTAACAAATCCTAAGGATCATGTATGACTGAAACTCTTGCTAGTCCTCACATTTTGTACGACTAGCTTCATGATTATATGTATATAAAATGTATTGGACGCCTTACTATTGTATGTCTAATGATCTACCATCTTGTTACATGTACTTACTTGCTTGAGATTGAGACACTAGGCTTGTCCTTGACCATAAGAGACTGATGGCTTGTAGTTAAACCCACAAGCATCTAGACAGTCAAGACCGTATGTCGAGGTAGATTACACTTCTATATATGTAGCTGACTGTGTTTGTCTCCCGCTCTCCCGTATTCTGGTTCTGTGGCGTGACACGATTTAAGTGGTAGCTCATGCAGGTCCTGTAAATCAAGAATGTGTGAGGGTTTTACCGAATAGATGTCTCAATCAGCACTCGCCTTTGATCTCTACTCGTGTTTTCTAATCTTCCTGAAATCTTGACCTGATAACATATTTAAAATCTTTGATCTATCTTGGTCCTTCTTTATTGTTCCCCATGTCATTGCTTCAGTGACATTGTTCCTATCGATCAGCCGGAAGGAGCTCAACCAACACCCTAGCAGCAATAAGAAGACCAAGCCCAGCACTCGGGAGCAGCATCCCGAGCCATGAACCCTGATGACCCAGAGCCCCAGTTCAGCCAGTCCATCCTGCAGAGTCCGACAACAGGGTCTTGATTGGACTTATCAGGAAATTGCTTGCATCGTAGGATCGTCGGTGATGCCCTACACCAGACAGTAGAGTTAGCCATGGGCAGAGTGGGTTACCAAGGTAAAAGTACAGCCAATAATTTCAAGTGCCTGAACCCTCCCTTTTTTGACGGTAGCGAGGATGCGATTGCAGCTGATGCCTGGCTCCAGGACATTGAGATTATCTTGGAAGCAGCCAAGACTCCAGAGGAAGAGAAGGTGGTCGTAGTACACCTACAGTTATTGGACTTAGCACGCACCTGGTAGGCGATATTAGCAGTTGGATTGGCGACGCCTATCCCATGGACGATATTCAGTGACAAGTTTCAGACCAAGTACTTTGATGTAGTGGCTCGATATGATCTGCAGACGAGATTCACCAATTTGGAGAAGATGAGCAGGATGGTCGATGGATATGCGGCCGAGTTTTCAAGACTGAGTCAGTTTGCTCCCACCTTGGTGGCAACCGAGTTGAATCGAGCACAGTAGTTTCAGCAGGGACTCCACCTGGAGATTATTCTAGCTGTGGAGCAGTTCGAGCATCAGACTTTTGATGCTATCTTAAGAGCAATAAGGAGGTATGGGTATACCTCTCAGAGGATAGTAGATAGAACCGAAAGCAGGAAGAGATCCCATGGACAGATGAGTCTGTCATCAGCACCAGCCCCGGCAGCTAGGGCTTTATTGATTGGAGTTCCCCGAAAGGTGAGTTCCGTTACGTCAGTTCAGTATTCAACACCGACGTACCCTCAGCAACAGAAGCAGAACCAGTCTTCCATAATGGGCTGCTCTCATTGTGGGAAGCCAGGACACGTTATTTCGGAGTGTCACAGAGCACAGGAATTGTGCATGGCTTATGGGGCACCAGACCACAAGGTAGGGTCCTGTCCGAATAGAGCCAGTTCATCATCATTAAACCTAACTAGTCCCTCAGTTAGGGGACCAGCCCCAGTGCAGCAGTACCAGTTTCCGAGGCCATTTCCACCTCAGGCTCAAGTTTTTTAGCAGCAAATGCCACAACAGTATGCTCAGGCCCAAGTTCAGATACAGAACAGCCAGAGAGGTTTCCATCAGAGGGGACCAGCACCCAGAGGGCAAGGTCAGGCTATGGCTCTGACCGTGGAGGAAGAATTGGCATCAGGTGAGGTGGTGGCAGGTACCATTCTCGTCAACTCTTTTCCAGCATCAGTAATATATGATTCGGGTGCATCGTATTCATTTATGTCTTTATGATTCGCAACACGAGTAGGACTGGAGCCCGAGTCGTTACCAGTAAGACTCAATATACTTACTGGTAATGGTCTTATGGGAGTAGATAGAGTCTTTTCCTCATATAGAATCGTAGTTAGCGGTAGAGAGTTTTCTGCTAGATTGATGGAATTTTTGATGGCCGACTATGATGTGGTCCTAGAAATGGATTGGTTGAAGGAGCAATACGCAAGAATAGACTGCCATATTGGCAGGATTATTTTTGGTATTCCCGACGAACCAGAGTTTTTATTTTCCAGAGGCGAAGTAGAACCTTCTCCACCAGCATTGCAGATGGCAGTAGCAGAGGCAGTTCAGTTTTCCAGAGTCGTTGAAGAATTTCCTGACGTATTTCCCAAAGAGCTTCCAGGCATGCCCGTAGAGAGAGAGATATATAGTTCACCATTGATTTGCTTCTAGGGACGGCACCGGTATCAGAGAGAGTCTACAGGATGGCACCTTCGGAGTTGGAGATTTTGTACAAGATGATTGAAGAACTCAGAACCAAGGGATTCATTTGTGCTAGCGGATCGCCTTGGGGAGCCCCGATGCTTCTTGTGAAAAAGAATAATGGTATGTCAAGATTATATGTTGATTATCGTACCTTGAACTCTGTAACAATCAAGAACATATATCCTCTACCAAGGTTAGATGAATTATTTGATCAGCTCAAGGGAGCGGCAGTATTCTCGAAGATTGACTTACGATCAGGGTACCATCAGATCAGAGTTAGAGAGCAAGACATCCAGAAGACAGCATTCAGATCTAGATATGGGCATTGGGAGTTCCTTGTTATGCCATTTGGAGCAACCAATGCCCCAGTCGTATTTATGGACCTCATGAATCGTATCTTCATGCCATATTTGGATCAGTTTGTGATAGTGTTTATAGACGACATCTTGGTCTATAGCAAGATTGAAGCGGAGCATGAGCAGCATCTCCGAGTGGTCCTTCAGATTCTCAGAGAGCACCAGTTGTACGCGAAGTTCAGTAAGTACGAGTTTTGGCTTGACCGTATATCGTACTTGGGTCACATCATCACCAGAGGTAAAGTAGAAGTTGACCCCCAGAAGATAGTGGCTATAGAGTCATGGCCAGTACCTAGTACAGTCACCGAGGTTCGTAGTTTCCTTAGATTGGTCGGCTATTATCGGCAATTTGTTTGAGACTTTGCTCGGATTTCAGCACCCATGACTCAGTTGACCTGCAAGGATGTGCAGTTTGCTTGGACATTAGAGTATCAGAGTTCATTTGAGAAGTTAAAGCGAGGCTTGATGACGGTATCCATTCTCACGCTTCCAGATGGGACAGGAAGATTTTCAGTCTATTATGACGCTTCCGGCAAGGGATTAGGATGTGTCTTGATGCAGCATGGTAAGGTAGTAGCTTATGCATCTCGTCAGCTTCGTGATCATAAGAGAAATTATCCAACCCATGACTTGGAGTTAGCAGCGGTAGCTTTCGCACTTAAGCTATGGAGACATTATCTGTATGGAGATCGTGTGGAGATTTTCACTGACCACAAGCGTCTTAAGTATGTGTTTACTCAGAAGGATCTTAATATGCGTCAGAGGAGATGACTAGAGCTACTTGTGGATTATGACATCAACCTGCAGTATCATCCTGGAAAGGCCAATGTAGTAGCAGATGCATTGAGCAGAAGAGCTGGAGTTTATTTCCTAACAGCGCAACCAGATTTATTAGCAGACCTTCAGAAGATGGGGATAGAGATAGTTCTTCCTACCAATGTGCCATTGATGGCCAGCATGCAAGTTCAGTCCGGCATAGTTGAGAGGATCAAGATGGCTCAATGAGCAGATTCCATGCTACAGCGGCTCAGGGAAGAATGTGAAGCAGGACGAAGACCCGAGTTATGCATTCACGAAGATGGTACACTCCGTCATGGAAGGCGTCTCTGTGTACCCAGTGGTGATATCTGTCATGACCCGATTCGTAGAGTCATTTATTCATATATTTATCTCTTGGAATCGATCGTCCTCGCTTGGGCTTGATGTCGTACAAGTCTGGTATTGCACTTGTACAAGGCAAAGAGGGTACATAATTGATTATCTCTAAATATAGGAATACGTCACAGTGGCAGAAGCAGACAAATTGAAGTTAACAAGGAGATTCTTTCTTATCAAATGGGAACACATTATTTGATTTATAACAGCAGAAATAAGAAGATAACTTGCAATCACGGAGAGGTATATAAAAGTATTCTCTTCATTAAGAATTGAAGAAGAGTACAAGACTCGTATTGAAATACAATGCCTACAACACATCTCATTTTACATTGGTAGCCAACTGAACAAATGCTAGAAGACTTATATTTGATACTTTGATACATTGGATTACAACTCGATACACCGACTTGGCTTATAACTTACTGGTACGACTGATTACGATGTTCCATACATTATGTCCTTTATAAACAGAAGACATCATCTTATACAAGGAGAGCTTCTGCATGCCCAACAAATCTTCGATACTGCAGGACCGATCAAGCCAAATCTTCGTGTACATAATATCCCAAGCACGAGCACCTGCCCACAAAATGTGGGTCGGTACATCATCTATGTACTGGCGAGCAGAATCCAACCCACTCGCCTAAACCAACACTAACTAGTCAATTGTAGAAAGCATTCATTAGAGGGATCTTTCTAGTTGGGGCCTAGCATCACTTTGCAGTTCATACGCAATATTCATAGTGAAGCATATAAAGATATTCTTAGTAGCGTTCATATGAAGGCATCATTATAGCATACTTAGTGTTATCATGAAAAGCCATCATTGAGGCATCATTGGTTCTAACATCTTGAACATGTTATGACAATTCTCATAGAAAGCGTCACTTAGCATGTAAGTTAGGTGTAAGCCGTTTCATAGCAAGGCAACATGTTGGCATACTGAATTTAACAGGTTAAGCAGGCAAGTTGAACCAACATATATATTGAATAATATCACATTTAAGTGATTTATTACCGATAGCCGACTCCTCGTACCTACATCAAATACAGGTTAGAAGATATACTTACTCTACCTGTACAAAACATTCATTAGCGTACATCCTGACTACATGGTTACTTGGCATTGTTTAACCATACGGACGTTGCCATATAGGTCTTCATCGGTAATGCGATGACTCCAGAGAAGGTATCTAGCCCCAAAGGATGCCTCGCAAAACCCGTGCCCCTACTGGCACGCCAATGTTTTCTTCTAGGTCTGATCGGTCGCCCTATCATTCAGGGTACTGTCCGAGAAAACATATCCCCATCCCTTATGCATAAGTTGTCCTATGACCATGCGAATGCGTGTCTGACTCGATCGTGCACAAAATTGCATGATAAAATATAAAAATAATGACAACTGAGCATCATCATGCATCTCATTTAAGTCATGTTCAATGACTTATTCATTCTCAATATTACCATCATTTTACTTAGTGATCTCAACAATCCCAAGCCTCATCATTTCTCATTTGCAATAATCATTCCTTTCTCTTTCCATCAACTCAGATACATTGAAGCATTCCCTCATTATTTGTTTCTCAAGGAACATGTAGCATTTCATTTCATAGGGACAATATCATTCATTTTATTGCTTATATTAAAATATGCAATATTTTTTATATGCAACAGTTACACAGAGTGTACATGATTCAGTATTCCATTCAGTTCATTGGGTCGATAGCATGGCTAATTCATTTTTTATTCTATCATTCATAAAGCATCTCATTATTCAAGTGTTCTACTTGTTTAAGCAACGTTAAGCATAAAGGGGCATTATCGATTCATTCTCAGGCATCAAGTCATGTTAGCAGTTCAAGTGTGATTCATTCAGCAGTTCAATGTACATGACATTAGGGACATATTCTCAGCACTTCAGTATTCATTCTTATTAAGCATGAAGGAGTAAGGAGGAGGAAGGACAGTTCTACTCACATACAAAAAAAAGAGTCTTCTTATTCCGATCGCATATATTCCCATCAGACATAGCTCCACCAGTGAGCCATGTTCCAACACCCATTCCATTCGGCTGGCTAAGAGACTGCATCAGTCTCAATTCTTTTGATCTCCAACATAAGTCTTGGTTCAACATTCTGATAGCATCCAACCAGCCAACTAAATGCCTCACACGGAGCGGGACATTACATAATATACCACTCAGAAAAAGTTTCGTCCTCGAAACTTAAGGAAACAACTCATCTACTAGATTCACTTAGTCACAGCGAGTTATTCACTCAGCTTCAATTCAATATTCCGATGTTTAGTTTGCCAACAAGTTAAAGCTGAACATCAGAGACCAGCTGGACTTCTTCAACCTATACCGATTCCGGAGTGGAAGTGGGAGCATATCACCATGGACTTTGTAACTGGATTACCTAAATCTCCGGCTGGCAGGGATGCTATATGGGTTATCGTTGATCGTCTCACGAAGGTAGCTCATTTTCTTCCTTTCAGGATTGGTCAGTCGACGGATCAGCTAGCAGAGATGTACCTCAGGCAGATTGTCAGATTGTATGGAGTGCCAATTAGTATCTTATCAGACAGAGATTCCAAATTTACATCGCACTTTTGGCGGAGTCTTCAAGAGAGTTTGGAGACTCGTCTCAAGTTCAGTTCAACATATCATCCGCAGACAGATGGTCAGTCAGAACACACAATTCAGACTCTTGAAGATATGTTATGATCTTGTACGCTGGACTTCGGTAGTTCGTGGGAAGATCACCTGCACCTAGTGGAGTTCTCCTATAACAACAGCTTCCAGTCCAGTATTCAGATGACATCTTTTGAGGCCCTGTATGGCAGAAAGTGCAGATCACCTTTAGCCTGGGACGATGTCAGTGAGAGACAGGTGCTTGGTCCAGAGATGATTACGCAGACTATCGCGGTGGTCAGACAAGTCAGAGATCATCTTCGAGTTGTCCAAGATCGTTAGTGCCATTGGGCCGATACAAATCGACGTCCCCTTGAATTTTCTATCGGCAACCATGTATACCTTAGGATCTCGCCTACCTATGGCGTCATTCGTTTCGGCGTGCGAGAAAAGCTTAGTCCTAGGTATATAGGGTCGTTTGACATCCTTGAGCGAGTAGGTGATGTGTCATATCGTCTCGCTCTTCCGCTGTCGTTACGTGAGGTACATGATGTCTTTCATGTATCCCAATTACGACGGTATATCCCGAATCCGAGTCATGTCCTTGATTATTCAGAATTGGTTGTTGGTACCAACCTTTCGTATGAGGAAAAACCTGTATCCATATTGTACCAGAGAGAGAAGGTACTCAAGTGTCACGACCCGCACCCACCGTGAGGGTACGAGTAAGTAACAGCGCCCAGCCTACGCCGCAGTGTCGGCGGTAGAACGCTATTCTAGGTCATGAACTATAACTACATAATATGAATACTCTCCATAAGGAGGCCAATACAGAGGTACAACTCAATCACAATCTAAGGTAGAATGTTGCATGATGAAAATAGATAAGAAATCCTCAACTGAGGTACAGCAGAAAGAAATAACAAAGTCTCAACATCTCTAAAATATACAACTCTGAAAATAAGACAACAGCTAAACATGAAAAGAAAGGACAGTCTAAGCTATCTACACTATACAAGGTATCATCCTGAGCAGCTGCCTGAACCTCCCCAGGGGTCCAGGTCGCGAGTGTCAACTAGGCAAACTCCAAGTAAGGGTGCAGGGTTCCTCATCATCCTCTATAAAAAATTTAACAGGTCCAGTCAGGACGGGAGCGAGCACAAAACATCTCACGCAGTTCATATCATGTTAGGAAATATAAAGCATACAATAGAGTAAGGTACATGAAACGCTGAAAGAAAGAAGTATATGAAAAATAGTAGAGATTTGATAACAGAAAATATCTAAATATGATAAGTAAGAACTGTAAGCAACATGTGATTTAGAACACAATATGATTATGTAAACGGGTTAGGTTATACAATAAAATGGGACTCCTTTGTACGTGGGTGTACAATGGACATATACAATTTCTTATACAATAGGATTGATCACATAACCATTTATACTCTCCCTCCCCAATCAATACACAAGGATCCAATTTAGTTATGTTACCTTATACAATGGCTTGTACAATGGCTTGTACAATGTGATAATGAGAGTACAATATGCACAATGAGTGTACAATGATAAGGGTATTCAATAAATACAATATGTAAGTGAAACGCACATCACAATATGTATTTAGTGAATACAAGGAGATAATATCTCAGAAGAAGATCAGTATAGTACCAATCCGTGATAACAATGTGTCAGTATCAAGTACAGTAATCTAGAGCAAGAATGTAAATCCAGACAAGTATGAAACGGTCAGAGAATGTATTCGCCTCGTATCTGAATGTCTGAAGTAAATGTACTGTCCGAGATGAGATACCTGACTCCTAGTTAGAGCAACACAAGTCAAGATGTATACAGGGGATGATATATAAAATGTACAATGCATCTGTATGCTGTCTAGGTTAAACTAGACCAAAGTCAACTCTCGGTCAACTCTAGTCAACTAGACTAGTCAAACTAGGTCAACTAGGTCAAGTCCTAGCCCAACAAGTCTAATAAGTCTCACTAGGCCTAACCAAGCCTAGTCTAGCAAGCACACACCAATCACAAGGCTATACAAGCCAAACACAAGCCACACATCAAGGCACATCCTATTCATGCATATTCAATAATATATATATATATAAAAAGAGAGGAAGGAACTAACATGTAAGCTATGTGTGTGTGTGAACATGGATGTGTACATGAAGAGAGAATTCAACACTAGGCCCTATATCTTTGTACCCACATATATACCTATCTATATACACATATATGTATATATATATATATATATATATATATATATATATATATATATATATATATATATATATATATATATATATATACACAATAGGATATGTGTATATATATATATATATACATACACAATAGGATATGTGCCTAAACACATAGCTATCACACATATAGAAATTCCTTACACTTTACACATATATACACATAGGTTAGACATGCTATATATAGCTATAGGCACACTACATATATAGAAATATGTTCATACATTGTATTTACATAGAGAGATGATAACATGTGATGTGTGTGTGAGAATGTCAAACATACCATGTGTGTGTACATTATAAAATGTGTATGTGTGCTAGAGGGTGAAGTTCATTCTCAGTTTAGTTCCACATTTACATATAAACTAAAGTGAGCTATCCCATAAACTGGTGTCACTAACCACATAAAATGAACCATGTTATCTGAAATCTGCCATTAAGCCAACATCCCATATGCATACAGCTCATGCATTGTCTAATACTGAAATTAACTAACATTTCGAATTAAGGGGTTGAAGGTTAACATTACATTCATAGACATTGCACTATATTGAAAACTGAAATTGGCTTGGCAATAGGAAAAGGAAGGTATATATGCTTACATGGACAGTTCAGTGTTCGAACAACCTAAAATAAACTAACATTCAATCTAAATATCAGCTATGTATTGGTTCTATGTCTACATATGAAATCTGATAGTGCATTTACAATATTTATACATTATGCATTCATATCTATCATTACATATATACCTTGCATTTATATCTAGCATTCATTATATACTTTCATGCATGCATTGTATATCATTCTTTCATTCATGCATTTATGCATTGCTTACATATATTACATTAATTGCATTCCTACATGCTTGCATTCAACCATATATATACATTAATGTAAAGAGGATATATATCATATATATCATTTCATTCATCTAACATATCATGCATTACATAGTCTATATTCATTTAATATCCATACTACATAGGCTCATAGGTTACACAAAATGCATATATCGTATAGTCACTCTTTTACTTAAAACCAATACTGTACCAATTGGGCATTAACTAAATTCTAGGATTAAAGTATGTTGTAGTACTTCATGTTAGCTTTTCGAAACTTCAAACGTATCGCATTTTCGTGTCCGGAAGCTCCCGGAATCGCGAAAATACCGAAACGCGTTCGTCTTTCGTACAGCTGACACTCAAATAATTCTACAGAAAGTTACAGAAAGAATTTGGCTTATTAAAATATATATTTGGAAAGCTAACTTCGATACGCTTCTTTTAAAAAATGGATGTTAATTGGAGTTATGAGCTAAAAGTTATGGCATTTCTAAGTTGCTCAATCTACTAAAAACGTGGATAAAAATTATGACGAATTTAGGTAGTTTGAGACAAAAAAAACACAAGTATATAACATAATATAGCAAGAACTCACTCTCTACACTAATATATATATGAGACACTATAGAACACATCTCCAATACAAAAATATGAGATTAAACATGTAATAATTCATTCATACATAACAACAACACATAGTGTGTCCAAATTTGGAGTTTTCCCACATAGACACAACCATAACACAAAGGACACTCCTATGACCTCCAAATGGACACAAATGGAGATACAACCATGGGGGTCATTCCTATGGGTTCAAAATAGACCTATATGCATGAGAAAATAAAAATGAGAAGGGATTTATACCATCCGGTAGATCGAATCGAAGAAAAGCCTTCCCGGAGCGACACTGACACGTAGAGATTCCAAAAGGACACGAACGAGCTCCGAATCCTCCCAAACTTGGGTAGCTTCCTCCTTGGCTAGAATGGAGAAGGAAAGAAGAAGATTTGGTGGCGAAATGGAAGGATTTGGTGGAGAAATTGCTAGGAATTGCTCTCTAGAAATTTGGGGAAGAACAAGAGAGAGAGTGTGGATGAGAATAATAAAATAAACTTGAGCCTATCCTCTCCCAAAGTGGCTGGCCATATGGGGCTATTTGTCTTATTATGGTAAGGTCCAAAATACCCCCACTAACCTATTCTATTAGTATTAGGAAAGGGCTAATTGGTTGGGGCTAAATTAGTCATTCTAAAGTCTCTAATCACACTAACCTTATCCATAATAATTAGTCTAACCTCTAACTAAAATATTTATATCATGTGGGCCATCGCTAACTAATGTGTGGGTCCACTAAAGTCAACACTACCCCCGGATCCCCGTTTCAAGTCGGATTGAGCTGAAATTCGAACCCGACTCAAATAACCCCAAAACAATATCATAAATAATAAAATAAATTTCAAAAATATTTCAAAAATACAAAATAATAAAAATACCCCTGTTTTTGAAAACTGGGGGTGACAAATTCCTCGAAATTAAAACCAAACAATAGTAAAATATCAAAATCACAAGTCATAATTTTAAATAGTTTAAAAATGATTAAAATCACCAAAAATCATAATATGAAATAATTATCAATAAATAATAATTATAATTACAAAATTTCAAAATTACCCTCATCTGAAAAATTGGGTGTTACATCAAGAACACGACTATTAGTTTAGTCTGTGTTGCTTGGGGTCATCACTCTTTGGGTAAGTCAACGTGGGAATGTGAGGATGATATCCGCTCGCGATATCCATACATGTTTGACTCATAAGCTATAATGTCTTCCTTATGCCTTATGCTTTTAAATTTCTTGCTTGCATGAATGATCGCTTGATTGGTTGCTAGTCGTAGATGGCTTGTGCTTTAGTATAGCTTGCCCCGACATCTCTAGCCTCTTGATTAAATTCCGAGGACAGAATTCTTTTAAGCTGGGTAGAGTTGTCACTCCCGTTTTCTGTTATACGTATTTCTAGTGTACGTATATGGATTTTGACCCGTATTTTATTTACTGTATTTTCGTATTTCTTTATGGCTTGCCTTGATGTATCTTGACTAGGGTTGACCTTGGGTTGGTTTGGTCCAACTTGACTTGTTATGGATGGCTTGGTTTGGTTTATTTTGATAGTTGGTTCAACATATTGAACCATCCCCTCTCTTTATCAACCCCGTTTATAACCCAACTTCCCTCTCTCTCTCCTCATTACTCTTTCATTTATTTCTCTCCTTCATTAATTCTCTTCCAAACCCTTAGGCAAGTGCAACTTGCTTCATGAAGGAACTCCATTTTATTTGTTCCATTGTCTTCCCTACAAGCTTCCAAGACTATTTAGTACTTAGCATTTTTGGTTTTGGAGTATTAATTCTTGTAGATCTAAGTTTTCATAAATCTTGGTTTTCTTGGATTTTGATCTTTCAAACTTCTTTATTTTCAAGTTTTGATTGTTCCATGTTGTAGAGAATTCGATTTTACTCAAAATAGACCTTTGAAAATCCGAATTTCGATTTGTTTGAGTGATTTATGGACTTGGAAAGTTCATGGGTTCATGAACACTTGTTCTCGGATTTGGGGAAGAAGAACAGCGCACATAGCTTGTTATGCGCCCACATCACTTCTTCCTTGGGCGCATAGCCATCTATATTCGCCCAAGTCTCCCATGCTCTCTGCTTGGGTGCATAGCCCTATATATGCGCCCAAGGACTCTCCAGCCTAGGCGCATAGCTCTGGATATGCGGCCAAGTGCACCATGTCTCCTTGCTTGGGCGCATAGCTTTCCTTATGCGCCTACCTTGCCTTAAAAGTTAGTCTCTTAATTTCTTCCAAGTACACCCTGACTCCATCCTGTGGGCGCATGCATGTAGGCGCATGCATGTGGGCGCATAGTCATGGGTGCATAGCTCTGGGCACATGCTCTCCATGCCACCCCATTGACCCCTTGTGCCTTCTTTTGTAATTACCCATGTTTGCTTCCATGGTCCTTAGTATGAGTTGTGACTTTGCTTATACTCTTTACTTTGCTAGTCCTAAAATGTTATTTTCTATATTGCACATGTACTCTGAGCTTTAAACACGATCTTGGTATGGCACGTACACTCTCTAATAACTCCTTGATAGTGGCCCGTCGTGGTGCACTTACAGGATCACGACATGACAATGTTACCTTACATGATAACTCTTGATAGTGACCCATCATGGTGCACTCTTGACAAGCAACATGGTATGATAATTCTTGATAGTGGTCTGTTGTGACGCACTCTTGACAAGATAAGTAATCTTGATAAGTAACCTAACCTGATAATCTTGATATGTTGTTGCGATGGCTATCTTGACTTGCTAAGTAACCCTTGTCTTGACACCGTGGGTGATCGTTCTTGAATGTGCTCGTATAAGCTACCAATCTCGTCTCACATCATGTCTAGGACTTGCATTCCTGGTTACCACGGTCAGGAATTCATATTGAATCCGACTAGGTTAATAACTAGATTGATCAAAGTAGTTCATATAGAAAGATGTTTCCAGTTACAGGCAATTCTGTTATCCCGGCCACACCTGATGGACTTGTAGCCTGCCGACGAGTAGGGCACATTTCCAGTCCACTGTTATGTGGGGCACTTCTTGAAACAAGTACTATACACACTATCATGTGTTGCACTTCAAGTCACCTAATAATTCTTGATAGCTCTTAAATGAACCTCGCATGGATAACCTAGGTAGCTGCAGGGCTTGTGACTGCCGAAACATCTCATTGTATCTTGCTAGTAACTAGGCTTGTGATAACCCTAGTTAGTTAAAGTATCAAGTCGTACTCTTTGTTTGGCCGTGAATGTTGGATAGATTCCAATATTGTCTAGTCTTATCTAGATCCAGTACATGGCTATCTCAGGACATGCTTGCTTACACTTACTCTTAGCAATAAATGGCTAGAGACTCGGTTCTGTTCAGGCGAAGGGTTACAACCCCGGTCCTTCTTTGGTTTAAGGATTATAACCTGGCTTCTGGAATAGTTCCTCGTCCTCTCGTCAATTGTTGCCTTATTTATATTGCATGTCCTCTTGTTATTATTCTTGTTTATGTTTTGACATACTGGTTTTAGTTCTTAAGTGAAGCATCCCTTGTGGCACTTGCTCTTTCTTGGGTCTGACCCAGCTGTTTTGTATGGCCAGATTTTGGAGTAGCTCCCGAGGATCTCCCAGCCTTCCAGCCAGACGGTGAACACTAGGCACAACCATGGCAACGAGTGGATTTTTTTATTTTGCTCTTCCACTCTATTGTAAATTATTCTTTTGAGGCGTTTAGCCACAGAGCAAGTGTTAGCTCATGTTGAATTTATATTCCTGTCTGCCTACGGGCTATAACATGATTAACAAATCCTAGAGTTGATCATGTATGACTGAAACTCTTGATTGTCCTCACATTTTGTACGACTAGCTTCATGATCATCTGTATATAAAATGTATGGGACGCCTTACTATTGTATGTCTGAAGATCTACCATCATGTTACATGTACTTACTTGCTTGAGATTGAGACACTAGGCTTGTCCTTGACCATAAGAGACTAATGGCTTGTAGTTAAACCCACATGCATCTAGACAGCCGTGACCGTATGTCGAGGTAGATTACACTTCTATATACGTAGCTGGCTGTGTCTCTCCCCCGCTCTCCAGTATTCTGGTTCTGGGGCGTGACAGGCACCGCTGGTGGTATAGGAGTTTCTGGTACCTCGTGCTCCACTGGCTTTGACAAATACTTCCACTCGAATCTTTCTAGGGAAAGGTACTCTTTCATGTTGCTGCCCTATCGAGCCATACTCTGTCGGACGTTCCTCCATGTTGGCCTCGCCAGCTACTAAGAAAGAAGCACCCCTATAGGAAAGATATAGGATATCAATTGACAGGACGAGAAAGATTCGAGGATGCAATTCAAGTTAACAACCAAGATGAGGAAATAAAAGACAATGCAAGAGATCCAAAGGGAACATGTTTTAATTGAGACTCCTATAATAATAACACCCACAAGTCTGAAATTTAGACCTGCATGGGCCACCACTAAAACCTTGTTACGCCCCAGTACCGAAATATAGAGAGTGACTAGGCCAGCTACCCCGTATGAGATATAAAAATGTGATACAGCGATCATGGCTATCATGAGACTAGGGGGTTCATGCTACAATTAAGTTTCATATGGTCTCACAGAGCATCTATGTTTCAATCAATCAAAGCAAAAAGCAACAATTAATGAACATATAAGATAAAGCCCCGACACTTCATCAAAATAATCGTAGGAAACTAGCTTTATAAGTTAGCTAGCCCAGAGAGTCATAGGTACATAATCGTATTCAGCTACGGTCTGATTTAATTACAATTATGTAAGGAGACAAAATATCCAGAACAATCGGCTAAACAAGTATCGGTAGCTAAATGCAAGAACATAAGTAATGATACTAGAGTGGTGGAGAAGAAACCCACTTGAGTCCCCCACCAGCCATGCTCCTAGTATGCACCATTGACGTCAGGAAGGAAGATTGGATCCTCGGGCTCTGCTATATTATCTGGCCAAACAAAACCAGCGGGGTCATCCCTGAATAGCAAGTACCACAAGAAAGAGTGAGATAAAACCCAAGCATAATAAATAAGACCAGGCTCATGAGTTATAGGATTATAACTTATCATCACGACCAAACGACACCCTTAACAACCAAACAAGGATAAACGGTGCCAATATCGTAACGTGATAAGATACTTCCTATAACCATGGTCAGGTTATGGGCTTCCGATCGTAACCTCGGTCCACGGCCTGTCATAGCATGGTATCCCAACCCAACAACCAAACAAGGACATGAGTTGGACCACGCACCATGATAGTCCATGTTCTTCGGCTACTAACGGAAGGTACAAGGAACAAGCAAGTCATTTTTCATACGGCCAATCATTTCTACAGCTTTCTATATTTGGCATGTTTATCCCGCAATACTGATTATAGGAATCCTCAGATCGTATCGTATCCGGTAGGGCTAGCCAAACCATATTATATATACGCATATTGATTATGCACCGGTCCCTCGAAAGGCTACCGTATGAAACATACAACACATAGCAAATCGGAGTCGAATATAGTCATCCACTATAGGCAGATTAAACTTTATCCGTGGCGGCCAACCCGACATGTCAGGACGGACCTGGGGTGGCTAGTATGACACGACCTTGAGATTCTTTCCCTCCCAATGCTTCTACCACTTAAGTTGCCTAATTTAAACCTTATGTTTGTCTTGGATTCATATGTCGTGGCCACATGTTCGTCCCCTAGATGTCGTACATTAGTACGAGTACCCTAAGTAAGAATTCGTACTAGCTTGTGGAGTCCCACATACGGATCTTATCTTAGAGTAATGCATCGCGTAACACACCACGTCATTGCCACTGACCATTTATCATGTATGTACTGGAGTTTGGAGTGTACTGACATATAACACGTAGAAAATCTTAGCACATGAGATAGCACGCCAGTGCCCATATAGATTGTTCCTCAGTATACTCATAAGATATACCAGCATATGCGTGGATAGTTAGGTCGGGAATGAAGATTGTCACACAGTCATATGACAGTTGCAAGCACCTGCAGGATCGTTAGGGCACATAGGCGCATGGGTCACGTGGTCTCATGAGCCATAGGCGCAGCAGGCCAGGTTAAGTAAAGAAGATGCATAGGCCGATAGAAAACCATGTGTCGGGACAATATGGTGCACGTCGCGTGTGGCACGGGCCCATGGTGTACGAAGAACGGGCGCACATCGCACGGGGAATGAGCGCGGGCTCGCGGGCACAAAACTGGCCCACGGTACGTGGGCGCGCGAGGACAAAACTGCCCCCGGCGCATAGGCGCGCAAAAAAAAATGCACAGGCACGCGGCACGTGAGGCACAGGTGCACGGCGTACGGGCGGGCAACAGACGAATAGCGCAGGCGCGCGACGTACGAAACACACAGCACAGATACACGATGTTCGGGCGTGCGGCAGATAAATCATGCAGCACACGGATGCACGGCGCGCGAGCGCACGGCTGACGAATTGTGCAGGTGCGCGGCGTATGAAACACGCAGCGCACGGATGCATGACTCGCGGGACACGTATGCACGGCACGCGGCAGACGAATCACGCAGGCGTGCGACACGCGAAACGTGCAGCACGAGGATGCACGGCACGCGGGCGCACGACAGACGAATCATCATCCCAGGTAGCAAGCTTTTGGCCACAGAATTCTTAAAACTTCCAATGTCCATAACTTGGGCCATAAGACTCAGAATCGAGCGAAATAAAGGTCAAAACTGAACAAAATCAAATCCTCTACATTGTGGAACCACTAGATTTGGAAAACAACCAAGTTTAATTGATCAAAACCACAAAAAACCTATAAACCCTAGTTTTAGAAACTTAGATCTACACAAAATAACCATTAAAATCAAAAACACCAAGTACTAAACTTGTAGAGAATTGAGAGATGAACATTTTAGACTAATAACATCAAAGAAAAGATTAAGAAATAAAAATGCATAAATCTCCTTTTTGAGCAAGTTGTACTTGCCTAAAATGGTGGTTGAGGAAAATAAATAAGAAGTTATGAGGAGAGAGGAAGGGGAAGAGAATATACATAGTAGGGTTGGTGGTCCTTATGAAAACCCTAATCCTAAGCATGCTCTAACCATTTTACTAATGACATAATTAAAGGCTACATGCTACAACTAATAAATAATTATTTAAATGGTGCACATATACAAATATCAGATACCATATATAGAAATCAAGAAGGCAAATACGTATATCGGGAACGGGGAGTGACAGTTTTAGAGATTTTGGTGTTTACCCATTTGTATTAGAGTTCACTTATTATTTTTGTCTTGATTAACTCACATCATTATTTATTGATGTTGAAGATGGGATAAGCCAACTTTTCATTGACCTATAAGTCATTTATTTATTTTGATCTATAATCGAAGTCATCGATTTATAATCGATTTGTTTATCATTTTAGTGATTCAATCTCTAATCAAAATTATTTATTACTTTCTATTAATGATTCGACCTGTAGTCGAATTATTTCTCCTCTTTATTAATTCAATCTATAAATAAATTAATTCTTGTTTGACTTAGGAGCTTGTCTATGCTCCTTAAGTCAATGTGACTTTTAGTATAACATTTTTATACAATATTTGGTACAACTTGATATTATATCATTTTATCTAGTTTTTTACCAAATTTTTTACCAAATCACTATGGAGTTTTAAATAACCCCTTACGTAGGGTTCATCGAAGATACAACAAAATTTATATTGTGCAAAATTCCAGTAATCGAGGTCTGAAAATCATCAAATACACTATGTATAAAAATGCTTGAAAATGGCTCAAAATGAGTTGTCTAAGTCCTATATATATATATATATATATATATATATATATATATATATATATATATATATATATATATATATATATATATATATATATATATATATATCCTCGCATAATCAAAGATTAATAAGTAAATAAATTTTAACTACCTAAGATTACCTAACTATAGTCAAATATCTTTAATTCATGTAGTTAAGGTGAGAGACATTTTCTATGATTGAGAAGACCAATTCTAAGGAAGAGCAGTATCTATAAAAATTAAAAAAAATTCAACAAAATTTTGACGTGCGTCAATACAGGAAATCCAAATGAGTTAGATTCATGTTTTGGCAGGGCCGGTCCTGAGCTCATGGGGGCCCAGGACGAACTTTCAAAATAAGGCCCCCGTACATAATGTAAAAAATATTTAAAGAAAATTTCAAATAATAGCTACAACCAAGGATTGAACTTAGGACCTTTAGTAAAGAGTCTAAAGTACTAACCACTACACCAAAATAACTTTGTGTCTAAAAGGTCCCATAGTATATACTAGTTCTATTTTGAGATACAAATTTATTAACGTATTTATCTTTAAACTATTTTTTTGGGCCCCTCATGAACCGGGGTGTCACTCCCCGTTCTCGAAATACGTAAATTTTTTGCTTTTTCCTGTATATGGTATCTAGCACCTGTATCTTGATTGCGTATAACCAGTATTTGCACCTGGCCATAACATGGAACAGTATCTCGTCGCGGAGTAGTGTGCCACCCCTTATCCTTGTTTGGTTGTAGGCGTGGCTCACTGCTTCGATGATAAGATTTATGGACCGTGTTATGCTTAGGATTTTATTTAATTAATTAATTTGATTAGTTGTATCATGTAGCATCTATCATGTCATTAGTCATATGGCTAGGTCATGTTAGGGATTAGGGTTTAGTGGAGCCAACCCTCACCAATATAAATAATTACTTTCTCTCTCTCTCCTCATTCACTTTTTCATTCATTTTTCTCAACCAACCCACCTAGGCAAGTACATCTTGCACAAATGAGAGACCACTTGCATTTTTTTCTTTGATATTATTTGTCTAGAATTTCCATCTCTTTATTCTCTACAAGTTTACTTCTTAGAGTTTTTTATTATAATGGCTAATTTTGTATAGATCTAAGTTTCTAAAACTAAAATTTTATGGATTATTGTGGTTTTGATCTATCAAACTTGGTTGTTTTTGAAAATTAGTTATTCCATGTTGTAGAGAATTTGATTTTATTCAATTTTTGCTTTGATTTCGCTTGATTTTGAGTCCTATAGCTCAAGTTATGGACATTGGAAGTTTTGAGAACTCTATGGCCAAAAGCTTGCTGCCTGGGACGATGACCCTTCTACGTATGCCGTGTACCGTGGGTAGTTTTATACGTGCGTGCAGGGTGCCGCGCGCCCGTGCATCTGCGTATCCGCGCTCCGCACCCTGTGGGCAGTTTCGTCCGCGCGCGCAGCGTACCACGAGCCCGCGAGCCCGCATGCCTGTGCGCCGTGCTTCCGTTCTCCTTACTCCCGCATGCCAGCGCCTCTACGCCCCGCCCGTTGTAGGAAGTTTCGTCCATGCGTGCAGCGCGCTCGTGCATCGTGTTTCTGCGCTCTGCGTGCCGTGGGCAGTTTTTTCTGTGCGTAGGGTATCGCATACCCATGTACCGTGCTTCCGTTCCCCGTATGTCGTGAGCAGTTTTGTCCATGCGCACGCTCGTGTGCCCGCATACATCGCGGCCTCGCGCGCCCGCTCTTTGCGTGCTCGCACGCCCGCTAGCCTCGCACGTTGTGCATCCGTTCCTCGTGCATCATGGGCAGTTTCGTCCGCCTGCGTAGCGTGCCGCGTGCCGCATGCCCGTGCCCGCGCACCCGCGCTTCTGTGCTCGCGCTCCCGCGCCCGCGCGTCGTGCTTCCGCGCTCCGCGTACCATGGGCAGTTTTGTCTGTGCGCGTAGGGTGTCGTGCGCCGTGCTTACATATTTCGCATGTCGTGCTTCCTTTTCCCGTGCGCCGGAGGGAGTTTCATCCGCGCGTGTAGCGTGCCGCGTGCATCGTGCTTCCGTTCCCCGTACGTCCTGGGCAGTTTCATCCGTGCGCGTAGCGTGCCGCGCGCCGTGCTACCATTCCCTGTGCGCCGTGGGCAGTTTCATCCACACCTCACGCACTCGTGCGCCCGTGCGTCGTGCACCAGCTCCTCGCTCGTCATGGGCCAGTTTGTCCCCGTGCGCCACGTGCCTGCGCCCCGTGACCGGTGCCCCCATTCTCCGTGATCCGTGGGCCCATACCACGTGCGCCATGCACTAGATAGTCCCGGCACGTGGTTTTCTATGTGCCCATGCGCCGTCTTTGCTTAGCCTGACCCGCCGTGCCTATGGCACATGAGACACGTGACCTATGCGTCTATTTGTTGGACTTCACACTTTTTAATTTCTCTGACATGAGCATGTCTTGTCCTATGCGCCTGATTTTATGATTTGATATTTTATCAAGTTTTGATGAGTTTATTGATTTGACCTTGATTTCTTGTCCCGACCTTGTGTCCTTTGAGAAGACCCAGACTATGTGTCCTATGTGACTTCTGTGTTACGAGGGGTCCATGTTACTTTCTGACTTGACCGTGTTCCTGACTTGATGATGTTTCTGACTTGATTACATGTATACATGCTGGTACCTTTTCTAAGTGTGTATTGATATACAATATTAGTATGCACTGCGGTTCTATTAATGAGTGCACTGAGGTGTGACTCTTCGTGCTAAGTGATCCTTCGTGTTATATGTCAATACATGCATCCTTTCCAGCACAATCATGATAATTGGTCAGTAATATTGACGTGGTATATTGAATGTTTGCTTGATGCATTACACTGAGCATAGATTTAGATTTGGGACTCTTTGAGCCGAATGTAGAATTATGCTTAGGGTATACGTACTATGATACGATATTTAGGAGTATGATCATGTGACTACGGCATGTGATTCCAAGATCAAGATAGGGTTAATCTAAGCAACTGAAATTGGTAGAAGCATTGGGAGGGAACATAATCTCAAGATCGTACGTTACCAGCCACCCTAGGCCCTGTCCTAACTTGACGGGTTGGCCACCACGGATAATGTATAGTCATTCGTACTAGTGGAGTGCAGTATCTGGTTTATGAATGCCGAGCCAGTTCTCCCTATAGGAGAGCTGGAACCATTATTGCTTGTTTTAGCGCGGTGGCCTTTCGAGGGACCGATGCATTTAGTGCATGCCGATATTAAAATGGTTCGGCTAGCCTTGCTTGGATATGACACGATATGAGGATTCCTATATTATATGCATTACTGGGATAATCCAGACAAATCATAGAAAGCCATAGGATTGAATGGCCGCTTGTAAACCGACTTGCTTGTGATATGTTTCTTTTGTTAGTAACTGAGGAACATGGACTATCGTGGTGCGTGGTCCAACCCATGTCCTTGTTTGGTTGTTGGGTTGGGCTATTGTGCTGCGATAGGCTATGGACCGAAATTGCGATCAAAAGCCCTTAACCTGACTATGGTTATATGATGTATCTTATCTCGGCACGATATTGGCATTATTTGTCCTTGATTGGTTGTAAGGGTGCTGTATTATCTCGATGATATGGTATAAGCCTACCAGGTCTTAGTTTACTCATTAGATTTTGTCTTATTCATTATGTGCGCCCTTGTGGTACTTGCTATTCGAGGCCTGACCCCGCTGGTTTTGTTTGGCCAGATTTTGTAGCAAAGCCTGAGGATCCAGCCTACTACCCGAACAATGGTACATACCAGGAGCTTGGGTGCCAGGGTCATGAGTGGGTTTCTTCTTCACCGCTCTGATATTTTCTATTTTGTACTTGGCGTCTAGCCACCAGCACCTGTTAGCCGGCTGTTCTGGACATTAGTTTCTGTTTGCATAATTATAATTAAATCAGACTGCAGCTGACTATGGTTATGTACTATTGACTCTCGGCACTAGCTCATCATTTTGTATAGCTAGTCTTATGAATAATTTTGATGAAGCATCGGGATGCCTTACTGCTTTGTCTTATATGATCATTATTTACTGTTCTCGCTTTGATTGATTGAGACAAATGCTCTGTGAGACCATATGAGACCTGATTGTAGCATGCACCCTTAGTCTCTTGACAGCCATAATCGCTGTATGACGTCTTCGTACCTCATACGGGGTATCTGGCCTAGTCCATCTCCGTATTTCGGTACTGGGGCATGACAAGGGGCCCTGGGCGATCGCCTGGCCGCCCTGGGCTAGGGCCGGCCTTGTGTTTTGGTGGATTCAAGTATGTTGATTGACGTTGAGTGGCGGTAGTTTGAGATATCTGAAGCATATCATTATGTTTGACTGAGCGTTACATCTATCGTACTATATAATAAGGTAAGTAGGTTTCACCGTAAATTTTTCTTCCAAATATGGCCTTACCTAACTTTGCTAATTAAAATTGTTCATTAAATTTAATGAGGACGGCTAGGTAATTACATATGGGAAAAAAATATTCTACTATATAATAAGGAAAGTAGGTTTCACCGTAAATTTTTTACTTCCAAATATGTCCTTATCTAACTTTACTAATTAAAATTGTTCATTAAATTTAATGAGGGCAGCTCGGTAATTAGATATATGAATGGTTTTTAAAAGTATATTGTGCTATTATGATGTCTTTTGTTTTTTCCCAAATACAATTTTTTTTAATTAAAATGGGTTTAAAATACGTAAAAGGCACGTGCATATATGCTAATATAAACAAAATAGGGCAATCAAATTTTCTAATAAAAAAAAGGCTAATTAGTATGTAGATCTTAGATTTTATACCAGCTTAGAGTTTAAGCCATGTCATGTCCAATTGAAAATTTTAGGTCACGAATTTTTTCTTTTGTTCAATCTTTTCTATTATACTCTCCATTTTATATAGAAAAATTTTATTCTCAAGGCATTGAGAGGAAGGTCATAATGAAGAAAAAAAATATATTTAGGGTCAAAACTCTCTAATTGAACATGTTAGAACTTAAACTCTAAGTTGGTACAAAATTTAGGATCTAAACACTAATTAGCCCCCAAAATAAAACAAAAAAAAATTGGATCCAAATTTTTTAATTGAACATGTCAGGATCTAAACTCTAAGTTAGTATAATAACTAGGGTCTTAACGCTAATTAGCAAAAAAAAAAAATCGAACACGTTTACACATAGGCCTCGTTTGGTTTGCGGAATGGAAGGGAAAGGAAATCAATTCCTTGTCATTTCCTTTCATTTGGAATACTTTAAATCCCATTGATTTTTCTTTCCGATGTTTGGCAATACCAAGGAATTTGGAAAGGAAAGTGAATACTTCAATGTGGAAAAGTAATTCCTTGATGAAATCACTTTTTTTTTTCCTAATTTTTCTTCCATTGAAAATCACTTTCCTTTTCTTCCATTGAAAATCACTTTCCTTTTCTTCTCAATTTTTTGGACACCCAAACATAAAAAGGTAATCATTTTTCTTTTCCAATCCGGAGATTCCGCGAACCAAATGAGGCCATAAAGAAAAGGGTAAGGTGGGAGGTAAGGGTGTTTGTGGCAATCAAATCAAAATATACGAATTCGAATTCCTAATCGTTTATATGGAAAGAAAGCGAAGAAAAAAAAGGGACAATTTAGGGTTTGGAATTCCTCTTTAACTTTCTTCTTTCTTCCTCATCCTAATATTTTTTTTTCTTCTTCTGAGTCCGGCTACTATGGACACTCCTCTCGCTCCCTCCGCCATTATTCAGAATGAGAATCTCCGCATGCACAAAGGAAAAGAAGTGGCGGCGAAGGCCGATGTGCCGAGGCCCTCGAGAGCCGGTCGCCAGGAGCGCAAGGCTCTGCGGGACCTGTCGTCGAAGCCCGCAAAGCCTCCGCTTTCCTCCTCCTCCTCCTCCGCCACCGCGGCAGCAGCGGCAACAAAGTCCGCCGCCGCGGCCAAGAAGAAGAAGGGTCCCCCGAAGATCAAGATCCTAACCGAGGAGTTAACTGAGGAGGAGTTGGAGCGGTGCCGTGTGTGGGCGGAGGAGGGCGTTGAGCGGATGCCGTACTTCGACCAGAATAAGCACGAGAGAGAAGAGATGGAGAAACGTAAGCTTCTTTTTTCTTTGTTAGCTTCATTTTCTTCATTTTTTTTTCTTGTGTGTGTAATGTTATTTGTGTTGGGAATCTTGGGATTAGGTGTGGAGGAGGAAGTGCAGAGAGCGATGGCCGGCTTGCGCGGATGGACGGACATGACATTTTACGGCCTAGGAGTTCCGCCCAAGGTAACAAATCAAATACATGTTCTTGCATTTTACAATCTTATAGAAATTTATTTTCATGAAATAACATTCTAGCTTGATTGATAAATAGATATATTTACTAGTTGTCTTTTCTTTTTAAAAAACATCATACAACCTATAGTTTGGTTAGGACTGTTGTACACAAATATCAAACATAGCATAGCATGGTTCAAATTTCACCATCATAAATTAATTTTTAGTGACGGGCCCAACCGATCCGAGTCCCACTGACTCGGACCCGAATCTAACTGACATTCGTATCTGAAGTAAAACCGACTTGACCCAGACACATTCCGGCACCCAATTGACTAGGACACGATCCAGCCCGGACCCGACCCCAACTGTTGAGGTGACGTGGACCTGATCAGGAACCGACCTACAACCTGGACCCGATCTGAACCCGACTAGGACCCGAACCTGACCCAACCTAATATAGTCCAACCAAACCCGATTTGCATCCAAACCCAACTTGGATCAGACCCGAACTCGATCCAAGTGACCGGGATGCGAACATGGTTAACCTGAACTTGAGTTGGATCCGACCGACCCGAACACGACCCTACATTATTTAATCCCATAGGAAATAAGAATATCTACCAAGTTAAGTCTACCAACAAAAGAATAATTTTGAAATATCCGATAAGAAACTTTCTAGGTCAAATAAGCAAATATTTGGTATGACATTACATAATTCAACTTTAACATAGACTATCATTTTTACATGGTTTTTTATACATCGCCAAGAAACACCTAGGCACTTAAATAACAACATTGAAGTGAAGTAAAATGGATGTCCACAAGGAATTAATTATATTAGGTGAATATTATACAATTTTGGCAGCTTGATGGATGAGGATTTGGGAAGTCCTCCTTGAACGGTCAAAATCCTACCAAGTTAAGAATCGTATCTTGGGAGTTCATCACCACTAAGAGTGTCAATAAGTTATATTTAGAGCATTGCACGTTATGGAAATAATATGATATCTAACCAATCAAGAAAATAAACAAATTGAGAAGGAAACATGCCAACCTGATCCTTCAGCTCAGTCTTCATGCAGTTTCTTTTTCAATAAAACTGTTTCAGAAAACTTCACCAAATTTGCATTTTCCAGCTATAACCAATATCTTAAATATGTTATATCTTAAATAGGTAATATCTCTTCATCTTCAATAGGTTTAAAACCAAAACCTAATGTCCAAGTCTTAACCAGAATTGGAATTGCAGATATATATAACCAGTATCTTAACCTTGAGGGATATTAGCAGCTATACCCATAGAGAAAAGAAATTGAGATACAGAAGTGTTTTGTAGAATAAAGCCTCAATTTGACACGAGAGCCAAATATGATACATCAATCACCTACTGAAGTAATTTTAAACTAATACTCAAAAAGAAGTGTGAGAAATGATCTATTGTATAACACACACGTACACACAAAATGCTATCTTTATAATAGACAGTCATCTAACAAATAGTACTGTTTTGTATAACATCCAAAATTTGTGAATAAGAGGTAAAACTTCAAGTTCATATACTGGAATAGTCAGGAGGGGTCTCAGGCCAACATAAAAGGTACAAAAGTTAGAAAATCATGTTCCATCTTAAATAGTCAAATTCCATATCGACTTCTCAGTCAAGTTAGCACTTCTTCAATGTCCTTTGGAGCTTATAAGAAAGTTCATTGCTAGTTTTGCACTTCAATGCTTGATGTTATATCTTCAAGTTCAACTTGGGAACAAACATACAGATGCACAACAAAAGGATATATGGTATGCGTACTTTACATGATATTCAACGGATGTAAATCCAACTATCAGGAACACATGTTTTTGATCCAACAAAAAAAATGAACTTACTGTTAGTTATTTGGCAATTGGGCTATTCTCCAAATCTAGATACAGTAACTGATCAGTATAAATTAATATATTATATGTAACACAAGGAAAGAGTACCAACACCATAATAAATTTGAAATATCCAATATGAAAATTTCTAGATCAAATGACCAACCAAATGTTTGGCCACTATTTGGTACAACAAAGCATATTCTTATCTGAGTAATAACCAAATTATGTCACTGCTACCACAAATAGATTTGAAGGAGAATCCAATTTTGTTCTAACACATAATAGCCCTAATTTCTTTATTCTAACCATGTTCGTGAATTAATGCAAAAAGTATATACCTTTTCAATGTAATTCATTAGGCGTCTTGCCATCCCTTGGCGACGATGCTTATTACAAGTAGCAATAAATGGAATCTCTGCAACTCGGGCTCCATGCACCCTGAAGTGAAGAAAGTAACTTCTAAACTGAATCAGATCTTGAATAAACAAACCAAACTTAAGCGACTGTATTGCTCATGATCATTCATTAGTGGTTATTTCTATTTCTTTTACTTCATCAAGTTAAACTATTTGCATCCTTACTTTGTAGCCATGTAGCATGGGCAGTCAAGGAAAGGTGTGGTACCCATTTTGTATGTGCATGGGACGCTTGGAAGACACATACCAGATAGGCAGATACACTTATACCTAAAATTTTCTTAGGCCCATCCATGATAAGCGGATAATTTTATGCCAATGCCATTCAAGGAAGTAAAGATAGAATGATACTTGAATTGTATGACTTGTGCTATCATATTTTTTCCTCCTATTTTAGTAAAGGGAGCCATGATTATCAATTTTTGGGTACATTTTGATACATGGTACAGGTATATATGGGATGCATAGATTAAGTGGTACAAGGTATGGTGGCCATAGTCTTAGTAGTAATGGAATGTGAATGGTTCTCATTAACAAGTGTTAATGGAAAGATTTATTATCAGTTCTTCTTCTTTAACATCTCTTAATCATGGCACCATTTACATTTCCATAATAGAGAAATAAGAAGATGGTAATAATCCTAGCCTTTCACGGTTACTTATACTTTCTTTTGTTCTAACTAAGCCACTAATTAATAAAGGACATACTATTGTGATTTTAAGGGTTGCTAGAAGCTCTCAAAGTCCTCCTAGAATAAAATGAGAACACATTATTATTTACTCCATATAAATATTAGGAAAGTATTTTTGAGGACATAATTATGTATATTTAAGGATGACCTGATTGACGCTACATAAACAACTACATCAACATGTAGGAACCCCAGAAGAGGGTGGGGTGGGGGGGGGGGGGGGAGTGAATAGGGTATTAGAACTTGGCAACACAATAAGCAATAATAATAAGCAATTAAAAGATAAGTCAAGAAATCAAACGCTCGACGTATCCTGGTATACTTCTCGAAGTCATTCCAGTCCTGGAACTCATTCCAACTATAATCCACTATTATCACAACTAGTTACAACACGAGCTTTGATTCGTAGGCTAGCAAACTTCGTACACTTAGTTTTGATCCAAAAACTCAACTTCTTCTTTGAAAGAAAGGGGGTTTCAAAACACTAGAAAGATCAAAGTTACAACTCTTGAATACCCTAACAAACTTTGTGGATGACAATTGAAAGCTTGGTAGAGTGGTTGTAGTTTGGCATTTGGTAGTTAGAAAAATTTAAAGCTCAAATGATTGGTATGAATGAAAGAGGCGAAAAGTTTTAAATACGAAGCTAAAAGTAACATGCAATTAATGCAAAACTGATGTGCATGCGGTATACTGCTGTCGTCGATATACCGTTTTACGCATTAATGGTAATAAAACGACTAGTTTTATAGCAGTTACAGTACATTTATTGTACCGAATCAGGATGAACGATATACCGTCGGTATGTTGTTTGTGTGGAAATATTATTCTGGAAGATGCTGTGGCACACAACGGTATACCGTCAGTATACTGCTGTATATCACCGATAGGTATACTTCGGTATTCCGATTGTATACCGCTCTGATGGCCAAAATTTGAGTGGTTTGAAATATAGCATAGCTTGCGGCTTTTCCAACCACTCATTGTGTTTACAAGTTTTTCTAAGACACTTTGCAGACTCTTGAAATACTATAGCAGATGCATGCTTCCTTAGAGTCTTAAAACTTGTATTGGCATCACAAGGATACTTGAGCGCGATACTTCCGAAAGGTTTATAGCGATGCGCTTTATATGAATTAGAAATTTCTACATTGAGGAGTTAGTCTTGATACTTGTTTTAGGTATCACAAGGATACTTGAGCTTGATACTTCCAAAAGGTTTATAGTGATGCGCTTTATATGAATCCGAAAATTTTGCATTGAGGAGTTAGACTAAAAAGCACAAGTATACAATTTATTGAAATAATCAAAATCATCGTAAAGAATGTTTCATTTTGATAATTGACAAAATTGTATGGATATGGAGATAGCTCCCACGTAATCAATAAACTCTCTCTCAATGTACTATTTCTTTCCCTTTGTCATACTTAGACAAAATGAGCGACTAGCCATTAAAATAGCTCAATAGTAGAAATCTTTGGATTAACTGACGTATCCTATGGCAACAATAATTAGGAACTTGTATAAGGAGACATGTAGATGCTAGCCATAGAAAAAATGCTCAACATGAGTTAAAAAAATAAGAATAGAGCACAATGCATATGAAAGATAAAAACTAAAACATTAATCATTGAAATACGTCCCATGGGACATACCATATTGTCTTAGACATTAATTCCTATACAACACAAAAAAATGCTGACACATAACATCATCACAAGAACAATTGACAATAGTTAGACACCCAATAAACTAACAACATAAATATAGACACCATAGAACCATCACAATCAAACAACATTCATCAACACCGACCATAGCATCAAAATGCCAACATCATCAAAATGCCAACAATCACTATGCATGCCGAGGAGAAGAATCAGACATGAGAAGGAGGATCATCATCCATGTCATGAGGATCATCAAAGTCGTGAGGATCGATGCCATTGAGGTACATAAATCCAAATACATTTTTGTCAAAGAAACAGAGTCTGCGAATGTTGAGATCCCGAAGGTTCAGATCAACAAATGCAGAACCGATTGCAATGACCTGTTGCAGATAGTTTTCGTGGGTGTTGATGACCAAGACCCCGAACGTAGTATTTCCGACTATATAGTATTTCGCGTACCAACGTCCCCCTATTGTTTCACATGTATATAGTTTTGGTGGGTGAACAAAAATGTATGCAGCATGCAGGATATGCAGTAGTCCATCACATACTTTTATGGGCAATTTTCCTTGCTCTACGAAACCTAACCTCCTATCTTTCTTTTTCCACTTGGCCAGAGAGTGAGAGCCCATACGGATGCTTTGTTCAATTTATGAGAGGGTGAACAACACACATTTGTGAAGGTTTTACATGAAGTTTGACTATTAACAGAGCCAAGTAACTTGCATTTAATTTTGTTTATGGACGTAATGTTGTACACATTCGAAATACGGCCAAGGACACGATATGGATTCATACATTTTCAAATACATATAAAGGAGTTACCTGTGTTGCACGAATACAAACACCATTTTCCTTTGTCCATGCGACATGGATTGGACGTGAGCTGCAACAATGGAGGTTGGTATTGATTAGAAACTGACTATATAAATATTCTCGGAAAAAAAATGAAAAAGGATAAAAACAAAAAATAAAAGGAAAAAACACACAAGAGAAAAAAAATCGAAAAAACAAAAAAGAACCGAAAAAGCAAAAAAATCGAAAAAACAAAAAAGATCAAAAACAAAAAAAAAGAGAAAAAACGAAAAAATCGATCAAAAACAAAAAAAGACCAAAACAAAAAAAATGATAAAAACAATCAAAAACAAAAAAAGATCAAAAACGAAAAAATGATCAAATACAAAAAAACAAGACAAAACGAAAAAAGGCAACGAAAAAAACGTAAAAAGTAACCAAAAAGATCAAATAAAACGACCAAAACAACCAAAACGACAAAAGACCAAAAAATGATAAAAAAGACCAAAAAAACGACCAACAACGACAAAAAGCGACACAAATGATAGAAAACGACAAAAAACGAAAAAAAAAAACGAAAAAAGCGACAAAAAAGATCAAATAAAACGACCAAAACAACAAAAGACCCAAAAAAACGATAAAAAGACCAAAGAATGACAAAAAACGACAAAAATACCAAAAGAATGACAAAAAGACCAAAAAGGACCAAATAAAAGAGAATGAAAAAATGACAAAAAAAAGGCAAAAACAATAATGACCAAATCCTACAAAAAAGGGACAAAAAACGACAAAAAAGACCCAAAAGACCAAAAAAACGAAAAAACCTAAAAAACGACAAAAAGACCAAAGGACCAGAAATCGAAAAAAGAAAAAAATACCAAAGACGATAAAGAGGCAAAATGACAAAAAAAAGAAAAAAAAATGACAGTAGACGACAAAAAAGCAACATAAACGACAAAAAATGACAAAAGAGACAAAAAATGACCAAACAACGACAAAAAATAACGAAAAAGGAAAAACTATCAAAAAAGAAAAAACGCAAAAAAAAAAAAACGTTAAAAAACGATAAAATGACCAAAAACGAAAAAATGACCAAAAATGAAAAAAAACGACCAAAATGAAAAAAAGAAGATAAAAAAAACCGATCAAAAATGAAGAAAACGTTAAAAAAATGAAAAAAAAAGTTCAAAAACGATCAAAAAAAAAAAAGAAAAAAAAAACTAAAACAAAATTGTTACCCACCTATTCTTAAGGGATAGATTTGTGGGTAAATTATTTACCCGGATATTCTTAATTTCCGGGAATAATTTTTCTATAAACAAACATAGGTAATAGATTCCCACCCTAAATTTTTCTGGGAATTAGAAAAATTACTGCGTACCAAACGCCCCTTATTGCGGAGTATAGATTCCCACCCTAAATTTTCCTGGGAATTAGAAAAATTACCGCGTACCAAACGCCCCCTTACCGCGTACGAAACGTACCCTAATTTAATGTATATGATCTTTAAAGGGAAATGGTTATCAAATACCGCTACTCTTGTTAGATGAGAAATAACTACTTACATAGTTTACATTGATTCCATTTGGTGAGTTGCACAAGGGATGCTAGTGGGATTATATAATTGAAAGCTTTTGCAATGGAAATCTTTCACTTCTTAAGTTGTGTAATTGATTGTAGATATATATAATTGAAGAATTTCTTTCTATTGTATATAAACAGAACTTGTAGCTCTTTAATCACGATTCTTTAGGTGACGTATAATTTCCTTATAAACAGAACTTGTAAGTTGAGTTCATGAAGCACTAGGGTTATAACTATTGAATAAAATAGTCCTTTTCATGGCATTTCATATCATTTCTGGAACAAGAAAGTAGGTAATAAATTTTCAATGATGATAATGATACTTTTAAATTTATTGTTTCTCATGTATGCTATTTTTTTCTTCTTCTAGAAATGTTTAATGTATCATGTGCAGTTTTGATTTTCTATTTCAAGTCTTTGTTGATTGGAAGAAAATTTTAAATATATCATGTGCATTCATATCATTTCTGGAACAAGAAAGTAGTTAATAAAATTTCAATGATGATAATGATACCCTTTTAAATTGATTGTTTCACCTGCATGCTATTTTTTTCTTCTAGAAATGTTTAAATATATCGTGTGCAGTTTTGATTTTCTATTTGAAGTCTTTGTTGATTAGAAGAAATTAAGAATGGTTTTTTTATGATAAATATTTGTAAGTTATGTCTATTTCAAGTTTTGAAAGGTAGAAGTGATATATTGATGATGAATCTGAAACTAAAATTTCTGGTTTTGTTTATAGGAAACTCCCTCAGATGATGAGGATGTTTGAAGTTGGAGGTTGAGCCAGAGGTACTTCTTCCTAAACCTCCCAGTCGCAGGACAAATTTCTCTTAAACTCAGGTACCTTCTTCTGGTACATTTGTTGGTGCTATATAACTATGTCATATATCACATCACTTTTTTAACATTGTTAATGTTTTTCAGTTCAAAGAATTGAGGATCTTTTGGACCTCGAACAAGTTGAGGACCTCTACTTTGAGGACTTGTACTTCAACAAACCTTATGAGCTCAAGCTGAAGGAAGAGCATGTCTGATAATGACGTTGCTTTCATTAACTTTTTTCTATGACAATTTATCTTGCTCACATGGCAGTTCAATGAATTTGAAACATGCATCAATATGGCTGATATCTGGCTGATATTAGTATTTATCTTATTGTAGGATAATAGAATTGTGATTGTTTTAGCTTGTTATTTTATCCTTTGGTGGAGAGTAAGTACATTGTTGATAGTTTACTCGTCATGAGAGTTGCTTTTATTTATCAGCTGATTGATATGAACACGCAATATTAGGGCATCGTCATCCCTATTGTGACTTAAGAAAAAAATAGTTGCCTCATAGGAATGTCAAAATTTTATTTAAAATTTCTTCTCCAATACAATTGTCAAGTAAATTGTAAAACTTACATGGCAAAAGTTATAGAAGATATTGTGAAGTTGGTTGTCTAGTTTTAGACAAATGCACTTGACAATATATTCACCTCCATGTCATCAATTACGAATAAAAAAATATTTAAAAAGAAGGAAGAATGAGAAGTCGTCTTGCAAGTGAAAAAAAAGTAAGGGTCCGTTTAGATATGTTTTTTGAATTTTTTTTCTCAAAACAGTTTTCAGAAACGAAGTTATAAAGTTGTTTTCTGGATATACATATTCTGAGTTTGCGTTTGGTGTAATTCTTCTGAAAAGTAGTTTTTTGAGATAAAAAGTTAAAATTTTGTTTGGTAAAATTTTTTCTGGAAATATTTTTTAAGCCTATGTATGTTCTGTGTCCTCAACAAATATGTCCATGTGTCCCAAAAATCTGTCCCTGTGTACAACAAATCTGTCTCTAACTCAATTCGTATCCGACACATACACTACCTCTGTATTCCTCCGTCGAGTTCATGTCGAGGTCGTTGACTTCAGACGTCGAGTTCATGTCCATATCGTCGTCTTCGGTCGTATCCTCCGACTGGTCGTGTCCTCCGACTACGAGGGTCCTGCTCGCCGGCGTGTTCTCCAGGCGACGCAGCGGTGCGTTGTCACGCTCGAAGGCGGACAATGTCGCGTCAATAGAACACAACGGTCAACGGAACTGTCATCGCTGTTGACCCCGCCGGTGGACTCCATGCTTCTGCTGCTACTTCTTTTCCTCCTCTTCTCCCCTAGCGCCTGGAGACCCGGCCCTAACCCTAGCCCCTTCGCCGGAGCTCGAGCTACGAGCTCGGCCATGGCACCGCCCTCCGTCCAGATCTGCCTTCACTCAAATGGAGTCGAGCTGTCGACGAAGCCTGCGGTGGCGAGGAGGGACTCAAGGGAGGCGAGGGAGAAGGGGGCGGCGAAGGCGGTCACCGCCGCATCCACGGGACTCCTCCTTTGGAGAACGAAGCTTTTTTTTTTCTCCCTCTGAGGAAGAAAATAAGGAGAGAGAGAGAGAGAGAGAGAGAGGAGAGGAGGAGAGAGAGAGATGAGAGAGGAGAGAGGGAGAGAGAGAGAGAGTTGGGGTGGGGGGGGGGGGGGGGGAGGGGTTGCGGGCCCACAAATTTTGGAAAATTTGTTTGAGAAAACAACTTTGAGATGTTCTTTGAAATCTGAGTTTAAACATTCATTTCCCAAAAAAATATATTTGGAAAGTCGTTTCTGAATTTGGACTGCCAAATAGAGTTTTGGAGGAAGTGTTGTTTCAACACAAAAAACTGGTTTAAAAAAACGGAACAAGCGCGGGCAGCTATGCCCCTGTGTGTAGTGTGAGTCCGGACTCGAGATCGAGCTCGACCAAGCACACATGCCATCCTTTAATCCAACGATCGTCATAAAATCCTAAACCTAATAATTTAATTCCAACGAAACTAATTTAATTTAGATGTTTAATTAGTAATTTATGCTTATTTGAGTATAAATGCCAATGCCTATATAGGGTCAGGGTTAGGAATTTGTGATGTTATGTCCTATTACCGAAATATGGAGAACGGAGGCAGATATATACCAACTACATACTACAAGGTACTATGGTACCACGTACTGCAGTCATGGCTATCTAGAGACAAGTGAGGGACATCTAGCAATCCACTATTGTCATCTAAGGGTTGATAAGCAAACCTATATCTCAATCCATTTAATACAAGAAGCAATAAAAATGTATACCATATATAAAGAGACATACGTCCCAAACGCTACAACATACATGATCATGAAGCTAATATAACAACTAGATGTAGTCTAGGATATACAATCACGTCGTCCGTAAACAGAGGGAACATGCTCTTAGATACAAGGGCTCACTACACCAAAACAGACGATGGTTATTACCGTGACGAATAATTTTCGTTACGGTAATAACCATGATAAATTGACTGAGACTTTTGTAACGGTTTTTGTCACGATAATGACCGTTATGAAAATAAATTTCGTCACGGTTATTACCGTGATAAAATTTACTTTCGTAACGGTAATAAACGTGACAAAATTTACATTCGTAACAATAATAACATTGACTAAATTTATCTTCGTAACAATTATAACCGTTACAAAAATTTTCTCGTCCATTACTTATTTTCACTTTGTAACGGTTATAACCGTTACAAAATCTTTCTTTTTGAAAAAATAAAATTTGTCATGAAGTTGTACTCAACCAGCTTCCTAATGGCAAATAATTAAACCATACTCCAATTAGCATTATAAGCTCAACAACAATATTTAAATTCAACAAAAGTTAAATCTACGTGCCAAATAAAAATATTTGTTAAACCCGAAACAGTTCTAGATGGAACAACAGTCAGAGACATAGACTTCAATGTGCAAATAAATTTGCTCTCTGTTCTGAATAGAACGATCAGAGACAGAGACCTCAATGTGCAAATACATTTGCTCTCTGTTCTGAATTTATGTGGTTTCGGAGACTTGCAAACAAGTTTGCTCCCCTAATTTCCTTAAGCCCAAAAGTACCTGAACTGAGTTTTAGGACTTTGGAGATTCCGGCAAACGAGTTTGCTCTTCAAAAGTACCTGAACTGAGTTTTAGGACTTTGGAGATTTCGACAAACGAGTTTGCTCTCAAAAGTACTTGAACTGAGTTTTAGGATTTTGGAGATTCCGACAAACAAGTTTGCTCTCCAAAAGATCCTGCAGCCAATCGAGAAGAAGAAGAAGAAGAAGAAAGAAAAAGGAGATTTCAACAGCCTTGCTAGGGTGATGAAAATCACTGTTGCTCAAATCAAGATTCGCCTTTATGCGATCCGCTTCCGGGAACCAGCAAGTTCTCGAAGAACCTCTGGAACGCTCGATAGTCAACTTTTTGTGACTCGAATGATATTCAAGTTAGGTCTAATCTTGAACCAGTGTTTATGAAAAACAATGACAGATGTGGCGAACGGTACTTTACTTGGAAATAAACGTAGCCGTAAACACAATCTATCCCAGAAGTGTATTGAAAGACTCGCAATAAAGATATCATCATCTCTGACAGCGTACTGATCTTCCTCTCTGAAACTCCATTGGAATAAAGATACTACGGAGCAGTCGTTTCATAGCCAATTCCATATTCATAGCAGAACCATGCGAATCCAAGAAAACAATACTTTCCGCCTTGATCAATCCTGAGTATATAACGAGACTACCGAGCAGTCGTTTCATAGCCAATTCCATGTTCATTGTAGAACGATGTGAATCCAAGAAAATGATACTCTCCGTCTCAATCACTTCTAAGCCACTTGAGTTATCAACCGGCTAGACGTTCAGCTTTGCCCTTGAAGTTCCTGAACTTCTCGAATGGTCCATCTTCTGATACGAGTCCATCTATGAAGGTATTAATACACTTCAATCCGGATTCTTTGGAGAATTGATGAAAGTCATAGATTTCTGAGTGTACCAACTCATGAAGATTTGTACTTTTAGTATAATCGTCTGAGCAGTCACTTGACAATCTTTGTCCCGTGTACAAAATTCATAATCCTCCATCCCCTTATTCTAGAGATAAGGTTTAGACTAGACATCTTGAGTCTGCTATTACATAGCACATGTCCTAGTCCATTTGTCATAACTCAATTAAGAAAATGCATCATCAGCAGAAGTCCGAACATTCGCTTGATACTGAACATATTTCCAAAGCATGTTCTTGGCCAAGAATCCAACATCTTGTCAGCATGAATGCCCATCTTCAAGTCTGTATCGAACAACAGACTTCCTGAGATCAGGTCCTCAAAAATAACTGGTACGTGCTACACGTATACCAGTGTCAGCGACTTTCAGAAAGTCCAAGACTATTATCCTGATCCCCAGATCTTCTGCTAGTAATATGTACGCCATCGAGGCCTTCATCACATCTAAGCTCGTCCAAGGTGAACAACTCCTTGCACGTGTGGCTAGATGCACCAGTGTCCTCCCACTAGTTAGCTACCACACTAGATGACACAACCTGTGCATACATAGCAACCAAGTTAAGTAATCAAAACAACCAAGTTTAGTTTTATCTTACTATTTTGGTTTTGTAATTCTCCTTCCAGTGACCCTCCAAGCCACAGCCGTAACTAACCCTACCAAGATAAAACTATCTTCATGTAGGGTTATTACACTCCTGGAGAATTTTTGCGCTTATACAGTCGAAACCATGCACATATTGGAGCAAAACCTATGCACCAATCCATGCACATCATCCAGGCTGTCCCATGCGCCTCATCCGAGCGGACCCGTGCGCCAAGATATGCAGCACCCTACGTGCATATACAGATAGCACATATGCAGCCATGCGTAGACTCTACCATGCGCATATGCAGTTATGTGCCGAGATCACCATATACTGCCATGCTCTTAGTTGGAGCAAAACCCATGCGCCATATCGAGCAGAATCCATGTGCACACATATGCATGAACTGAATAAAACCTATGCACATCATCTGAGCAGACATATGCGCATACATACGTATAATCTGAACAGATATTATGCGCACAAATACCTTGGTCCTTCTCATTTGTCTTGAGATGCTCCTTGAGAGACTTCTTGTCCGCTATAGCACAAATTGTAATCTCTATGCACTATTAGCAAATTCGATCTGCCATGTAATGTGCATCCTCCTCCTTGGATAGTTAGGCCCAACACTCATCCAACCATTTGACAAAAAACTTTCCTCATCCAAATGTTGGAAGTGTTGTCCGTCAATCTTCTTAAGTTTGTTAAAACTTGTATCGAGAATGATTATACAACAGTTCTCCATCTGATCTGGATCTTGCTTTGATATTGTTAAACCCGAAACAAATCTAGATGGAAGAACAGCCAGAGACAGAGATGTCAATGTGAAAATAAATTTGCTCCTTGTTCTGAATAAAACAATCAGGGACAGAGACTTCAATGTGCAAATAAATTTGCTCTATGTTCTAAATTTATAGGATTTCAGAGACTTCTCGCAAACAAGTTGCTCCCCTAATTTCCTTAAGCCAGTTTTAGGACTTCGGAGATTCCGGCAAACGAGTTTGCTCTCCAAAAGTACATGAACTGAGTTTTAGAACTTTGGGGATTCCGGCAAACGAGTTTGCTCTCCAAAAGTACCTGAATTGTGTTTTAGCATTTTGGAGATTCCGACAAAGAAGTTTGCTCTCCAAAAGATCCTGCAGCCAACCAAGAAGAAGAAGAAGAAGAAGAAGAAGAAGAAGAAAAAGAGGAGATTTTGTGAAACCCGTAACTTTCAGATAATTATTTATAAATTTTAATTAGCTAATATAATTAATTATTAGTTTAGGAAAATACATTTTTAGAAAAAATTATTAATTCTGGAAATTTTAGTAAAAACCCATAAATCCAATTCTGTTGTTTTTCTAAATTATTAAAATTGCGTGTTTGTTAAATTAATATTTTACCCGATTATTATTAATAGAAAATTATTCTTAAAACATGGATTTTTGTTTTGTCTTGACCCAGACCCGAACTCGTTTACACTCCCGAAACTTGGTTCGGAATTATTTTCGAAACTGAACTCGGTTTTATATAATTCATAAGCTAAATTATTTATAAATATCTATTATAAATTGGAACCATTCACTGTTATTTTTCATTCTGGACCATTCACTATTATTACTCGGTTCCATTCTGGACCATTCACTAATACTACTCATTCACTTCAACACACTTTTATTTCATTCTTTCTCTTTCTCTATTTACTTAAAGGAAAAGGAAAAAAAATTCCTTTCTTGACCTGACGGTCGAGCGACCCTTCCCCTCCCAGCACGGACGGCCGCAGCCGACCCTTGCTCTCCCGAAACCGTCTGGCACCCCCTTCTCTTCCCCTTCTGATAACCCCCGCTCATCTCCACCCTATAAAAACCCCCATTTCCCATTCACCATCACCACAAACCCTAAACCCCAATTTCTTTCCGGCGAACTCCGCCTGAACCACACCTTCCCGGCCGACCCGAGTCCGGCGCTGCCCCGCTTCCAGGCCGGTCCGACGACCACTTTCCAGCGCCTCTCTCGGCGTTTCCCCGCGCCGCGGTCGCCTTCCAGGCCGCACACACCGCCTTAGTCGGCCTCCACTCCGGCCAACCCGCCGGTAGACCCCCTGCGCGGCTCTTTTCGGCCTCCGACAGCCCCGCGTCCGGTCTCCCGCGCCCCTGTTCGGCTCCGCTCGCGAGTCTCCAGGCCCATCCCGACCAGAACCACCCTTTGCGTGGTTTTTTCGGCGCCGTCCCTCCGGGCCAGAGCTTCCCGAGCTCCGCGACGCTTCCCCGAGTTTCTGATTTCTCTTCTAGAATTTTTCGTTCTCTGGTGCTGTTCCGCGGAACCCCGCTGTTGTCTTTTCCAAGCTTGGGTGCTGTACACGCAGCCGAACTCCGGCGCAACCCTTCGGATTTCGTCAACTTGGGTAATCTCTAGTAATCACAGTAGTTCGTCCCTCGTAGGCGTCGATGATGAGATTGGTCCGCAAATTTCTTCGGAAATTTGGTTTTTCGATTACGGGTTTGGCTCCGGAGATTTTGGAACCTTTGTTGCTCTTCGGTTTTAGTATTCTGATGTTCCGGGAAACTTTCGGAAAAGTTTCCAACGGTTGGATTCTATTCTAAAATTTTCGAAATGTTGTGGAATGGTTTTTGGGAGTTCTGATTTGGTTCGAGTTCTCTGAATAAATATCGGAAATGATTTATGGATGTGTTTATATTATATTTGGGTTTCCCTGGTTTGGGATTATTTGCAGGAGATCATGGCACACTTTCCCAATTTTTGGGTTGACCACAAATAGAGGAAATGCTGCCGAATTTTCCATAAAAATTTAGTTATATTTTAAAATAATTTTTAAATGATTTTCGGAAAATATTAATATTTTGGATTTCGGGCGACGACCGTATTGGTCAATGGGCCCTGGCCAAGTGCAAACGAAACCGGTTTTACCGGACGTTGAGGCATTAGCTATTTTTGACGATTGGACCAATATCTGAGACTCATAAAATAAATTCAATTTAGTATAAATTATTATTTTATTTTATTAAATTGTAGGATAATTTTCAGGACTAACCAAACTTTTATTCTTATTTAAATTCATGTAATTGGTCTGTAAGGGCATAAGCCCATTTATTTATTCTGGTTGTGAGAAATTGTAATAGCTTAGAATTTTGTTTTGCTTTCTTTTATATTTCTGGTTATCATTTTATCGTAAGAACGTAGTAAAAGATAATAATTATTTATTAAAGAAAATGAATGTTTTATCACATAGAAATTTAAGTTGTAAATAATGATTCACGTATTTCTCACTTAAAGAAAAGTTTTAGTTTTATATTTATAAATACGAAAATACAAAGTTTTGTCAATAAACTGGTAAACACAAAGTTTTTCCCAAAATTAGTTACAGAGTTATCTTTCTTAATTAATTGCAACTCACTAGATAAATTGTGTTGTTGGTGATAACGTAGTCAAAAGACTAAAAATTGACTAGGACACAACTAGAGATTGCAACTAGTATAGTAACATTGGCGACTTTGGTTTTCTGAGACAAGTTTCCCGAATGTAGGATTTCAAGGAAGAACCTGATTTTCCATCCCGACGTATCGACTCGTCCAGTCCAATCATTTGAGGTAAGTACATTTTTGTGGTAGATTACAATTAGTTAATAATTATTTTAATGCAAGTTTAAACCACGATACAACACGAAACTCTCTTTGAGAGTATTGACTGTAACTACTGTAACTATTGGGGACTGGGGGAGTAGTGTAGTGGATATGACCACATCCAATTAGTATAACTGAATGTATTAGCTTACCCTCAAACACACGGGGATAAGCCATACCATATCACTAGGATATTACTGTAACAAACCCAATCCGGTCATATTCATTACCTATTCATATCACACTGTTTTAACTGTTGGAAAATCATTTATTTCAAACTGTTTAAAAGTGCATAATTCTATTATTAATTTAAATTGTTAAAATATCATGAATTTGTACTTTGCTCCCTCCTGACTGGAGACTATATTTTTAGGTCCTTATGAGGATGCAGAGCTACTGATTAGTAGCTACTATGACCCTGAGCTATACCCTGCTGTGCTTCTGAGGATAGTGTACCTGATGATGATGTTGTTTTTTTTAGATGTTATTTTCCAGTTTGATAGTTTTGTTTAAAACAATGTTATTTCAGTTGGTGGTTTTAATATTGTACTCTGTACTGAACAAGTTTTTATTTATCGAATATTAAAGATTGTGGCAAATTAGATTGAGTTGTTGATTATCTGCATATGAGATACAGCTTACTGCCGCCGTCTCATCAACGGTGCAGGCTGGACATGATCCGATTCGACCCAAGTAATTGGGACTGGGTCGTGACATATTTTTAGTGGTGGCCCATGCAGGTCAAATCAACAACTTAGGAAAATCTATCTAGAGACATTTAGAACACTAGAACATTAATTTGTCACAACATAGGACCGTTATATATTATAAATATTTTTGCTTGTTATAGATTGGTAGGCTACCTTGCTTATGTTTATATCATAAACCTTCCAGAGAATGGCCACTGACAAGACCAATCCTGCTGGCGATGGGGTATCTTCACCCTATCATACCCCACCACCCCAACCAAGTCCGGATCCTACACCTCGGCAGCTGGCCGACCGTCTCCATAATACAACGGCGGACCCATCATCTTTTCAGACGGAGATGCAGTCCCCTGTGGTTTTGCCCACTCCAGCTGCTCCACCGGTGCCTGTGGACCCCACCGACCTCATAGGTCTGCTAAGAGGAGTGCTAGAAGCCCAGAGAACTCAAGCTGAAGCTCATCGCGAGCAGACGGCGATTATGAGAGAAGGCATGGAGAATGCCCATAGCGTGGCAATAGCTGCACTGGAGAGAGGAGAAGCAGCTCAACAGGAACCAAGGCCTGCCAAGGTAAACATAAATCTAAGGATTAATTTATGTAATATTAAGGCATTTAAATTAATGGGAATCATATTGCCAAGGTGGGCGATATTGAGAGTTTCAAGAAGCAGAACCCTCGACCCTTCAAGGGAACCGAGGGAATCGTCTATGCTGATGAATGGCTCGATAGTATGGAGCGTCTCCTAAGCGTCGCTCGACTTCCAGAAGACCTCAAGGCTGAAGCAGTGGGACTCCAACTGCAAAGTGTAGCAAGCACCTGGTATCGGAATGAACCCCGACTCCAGGACAGGCAGACTGGGACACCTTCAAGAGGTTGTTCAAGAGGAAGTTCTTTCCAACATCAGAGTTGCGGGAGATGGAGAGGCAATTTCAGAACCTGAAGCAAGGAAATATGACTGTTGGAGAATATGCGGCAGAATTTGGCCAACTCAGCCGTTTTGCCAAGAACATGGTGGCTGACCCTGAAGATCGTGCTAAAAGGTTTAGACATGGGCTGAGAGAGGAGATCCGCACCCATGAGATCTCAGGCGGTGCTAAACCTATAAAAGATCCTGGAGCGAGCTCAAGATATAGAGAAGAGCCAACCCTCTCGCTCAAAGAGGGATTATCCTAGAACTAACAACTTCCAGGGTAATCAGAAGAAGCCCAACAACAACAAAACACAACAACCGGCCTTCCCACCACCAGCAGCAGAACCAATAGGCAAGGAACAATGATAGGGCACCTCAGAGGCAGATTCCTGTCTGCGACTATTGTAAAAGGCCGGGGCATCAAGCAAATATCTGCAGAAAGAGACTAGGACATTGCCTAGTCTGTGGGTCTTCCACCCACCAAGTGAAGGACTGCCCCTCGGCGGCCCACCAGACTGGAGCTACTCAGCAGAAAGGTCCTCTGCCCACTCAGCAACAACAATTTGGGCAGCATCAATAGAAGACTGGGCGAGCTTTTGCCCTAGCAGCAGAGGAACAAGAGCAAGAGCAGGAACCTACAGCTGATGTCATCGCAGGTTTTTTATGTGCATTTCTATCCTGCCTTAGCTTTATTTGATTCAGGAGCATCACATAGTTTCATATCCACAAAATTCATCTCTGCACACCACATAGATACGGGCTTTAGCAAGAAGATATGTAGAGTCATGACCGGTGGAGGACCCCTACTGAGACCTGTAATTGCCCTATCACCATATCAGGCCACCAATTCATAGCACCTTTGCTTGTGATGCCCTTACCCAATTATGATATAGTCCTAGGGATGGACTGGTTGAGTAAGCAGCATGCGCTGATAGACTGTCACAAAGGATGTGTAGTCTTCAGCCCACCTGGAGAGCCGGAGTTTGAAATCTCTCGAACTCGGAGGATATGGAGTGTGTTACCTACACTATCATAGAAGAATCCGGACCTCCCCATCCTATCATAGCAGAATTTATGGATGTCTTCCCTGATAGTCTTCCCGGGTTACCCCCAACGGAGATAGAGTTCACCATTGACCTAGTCCCCGGCTTTGGCCCTATTTCTAAGGGATGCTACAGAGTCAACCCGAAGGAGGCCAAGGAGATGAAGGATCAATCAATGAACTGAAGGCTTTGGGATTTATCCGAGACGGAGCTTCACCCTGGGGAGCACCTGTCTTGTTTGTTCCCAAGAAGGACGGAACTGTGAGGATGTGCATCGACTACCGGGTGCTGAACAATATCACCATCAAGAACAAGTACCCTCTGCCCCGGATCGATGACCTGTTTGATCAACTCAGTGGAGCCAAGGTGTTCTCGAAGATTGACCTCAGATCCGGCTACCATCAGATCAAGGTCAGAAGGAAGACATTCCCAAGACGACTTTCAACACCAAGTATGGGCAGTTTGAATTCTTGGTCATGCCGTTTGGACTGATGAATGCTTCTGCTATTCATGAACCTTATGAACAAGGTTTTCCATGAATACCTAGATCAGTTTGTCATTGTCTTCATCGATGACATTTTGATCTATTCGAAGACTGAAGAGGAGCATGAGGAGCACCTCATGAAAGTTCTGGGAACTTTGAGGAAAGAGAAGTTATATGGTAAGCTATCCAAAAGTGAATTCTTTCTAGACAAGGTGATTTTCTTGGCCATGTTGTCACAGGAGAAGGAATTTCGGTGGACCCTAAGAAGATAGCTGCTGTTGAGAAGTGGTCTACCCCAAGCTCAGTTGCTGAAATCAGAAGTTTCTTGGGCTTGGCTGGCTACTACCGGAAGTTTGTGAAGGATTTTGCCAGGATTGCTGAACCGATGACGAAGCTTACTCAGAAGAATGAAGAGATCATCTGGACGGAAGATTGCCAGGCGGCATTTGAAGAGTTGAAGAAGAGGCTTACCACTGCACCAATCCTTGCGCTACCCGCAGGAACCGGTGGTTTCTCAATCTATAGTGATGCCTCTGGAAAAGGACTAGGTTGCGTTCTTCAACAAAATGGGAAAGTGATTGCTTACGCATCTAGGCAATTACGGAACCATGAGAAGAACTATCCCACACATGACCTGGAGCTTGCTACAGTCATCTTTGCATTGAAGCTATGGAAGCATTATCTATATGGAGAGAGAGTGGAAATATATACAGACCACAAAAGTCTGAAATATGTTTTCACTCAGAAAGAGCTGAACATGAGACAAAAAGATGGCTGGAACTGATGAAAGATTTTGACATCGACCTGCAGTACCATCCGGGTAAGGCTAATGTGGTTGCAGATGCACTTAGTCGATACCCAATGGCGATGTTCTTGACCAAGGAGCGGCACTTGTTGGAGGACATAGAGAAGCTTGGTCTGGAGATTGTACTGCTGAGGAGAAGATGAAGGAACTGGGGCGAAAGCTGATGTACCTGGAGCTGACTCAACCATGATGCAGTTGCAATTGCGTTCAAGTTTGATGGACAAAATCAAGGAGACACAATTCCAAGACGAGACGCTTTGCAAACTCAGAGATGAAGTGCTGGCAGGAACACTTGAAGGTTTTCTATCGCCAGTGACGGAGCATTGAAGAATGGTACGAGGCTGTGTGTACCATCTGGCGAACTGAGGAATGAGCTGATGCAAGAAGCGCACCAGTCGCAGTATTCCATACATCCTGGAGCTAATAAGATGTATCGGGATATGCGTACCATCGTTTGGTGGTATGGAATGAAGAAGGATGTATCCAGATTTGTGGCTAGATGCTTGATCTGTCAACAAGTGAAGGCTAGCAGACAGAGACCCGCAGGACTTCTACTGCCGCTGGACATTCCAGAGTGGAAGTGGGAGCATATAACAATGGATTTTGTGTCAGGACTGCCTCGATCCCAGAGGAGGAAGGACGCTATTTGGGTTATGGACCGACTGACTAAGTCGGCTCACTTTATTCCCTTCAAGGTTGGTTTATCCACCGAGAAGTTGGCGGCACTCTACATGCGGCATATCTACCGGATTCATGGAGTACCGGTAAGTATTGTATCTGACCGAGATACTAGATTTACCTCACATTTTTGGAAAAGTTTGCATGACAGCTTGGGAACAAAACTAAAGTTCAGCACAACCTATCATCCCCAAACTGACGGACAATCTGAGAGGACCATCCAGACGCTAGAGGACATGTTGAGATCTTGCGTCTTGGAATTTGGAGGGTTTGGGAGGACCACTTGCATTTAGTAGAATTCTCCTACAACAACAGTTACCAAGCTAGCATTGGTATGACCCCGTTTGAAGCTCTTTATGGACGTCGTTGGCACTCCACTTGCATGGGATGACGTAGGAGAAAGAGTACTACTGGGGCCAGAAATGGTGACTGACGCAGCAGAGAAGGTGAAGGTAATTAGAGACAAGCTCAGGATTGCCCAAGACAGGCAGAAGCATTGGGCAGATAGTAGTCGTCAACCACTGGAATTTGAAGAAAAGAGATAGTGTCTTTGTGAAGATTTCTCCTACAGAGGAACTATCCGATTTGGCAGAGCTGGGAAGCTGAGTCCCATATATATCGGACCATTTGAAGTTTTGAGCCGAATTGGTGAAGTAGCGTATCGGTTAGCTCTACCAGCTAATCTTGAGGGCGTGCACAACGTCTTCCATGTTTCGCAGCTCAGACGCTACATCCCGGATCCGAGTCACATCTTGGACCATTCGGAGCTAGAGATTGGACCGAGACTTACAGTACCAGAGAAGCCAGTGGCGATTTTGGACAGAGGTGAGAAGAGGACCAGGACTTCAGTGACTCCCATAGTCAGAGTTATGTGGAGGCACGATTCAGGCGAGTCTACCTGGGAGCGAGAAGATGAGATGCGGGAGCAGTACCCGTACTTGTTTGAGACCTGAGGTAATTCCTAACCTTATCCTTCAAATTTCGAGGACGAATTTCTTAAGGAGGGAAGGTTGTGAAACCCGTAACTTTCAGATAATTATTTATAAATTTTAATTAGCTAATATAATTAATTATTAGTTTAGGAAAATACATTTTTAGAAAAAAATATTAATTCTGGAAATTTTAATTAAAACCCATAAATCCAATTCTGTTGTTTTTCTAAATTATTAAAATTGCGTGTTTGTTAAATTAATATTTTACCCGATTATTAATAGAAAATTATTCTTAAAACATGGATTTTTGTTTTGTCTTGACCCAGACCCGAACTCGTTTCCACTCCCGAAACTCGGTTCGGAATTAATTTCGAAACTGAACTCGGTTTTATATAATTCATAAGCTAAATTATTTATAAATATCTATTATAAATTGGAACCATTCACTGTTATTTTTCATTCTGGACCATTCACTATTATTACTCGGTTCCATTCTGGACCATTCACTAATACTACTCATTCACTTCAACACACTTTTATTTCATTCTTTCTCTTTCTCTATTTACTTAAAGGAAAAGGAAAAAAAATTTCCTTTCCTGACCTGACGGCCGAGCGACCCTTCCCCTCCCAGCACGGACGGCCGCCGACCCTTGCTCTCCCGAAACCGTCGGGCACCCCCTTCTCTTCCCCTTCCGATAACCCCCGCTCATCTCCACCCTATAAAAACCCCCATTTCCCATTCACCATCACCACAAACCCTAAACCCCAATTTCTTTCCGGCGAACTCCGGAACTACACCTTCCCGGCCGACCCGAGTCCGGCGCTGCCCCGCTTCCAGGCCGGTCCGGCGACCCCTTTCCAGCGTCTCTCCCGCGTTTCCCCGACGCCGCGGTCGCCTTCCAGGCCGCACACCGCCCTAGTCGGCCGCCCCTCCGGCCAACCCGGGCAGACCCCCTGCGTGGCTCTTTCCGGCCTCCGACTGCCCCGCGTCCGGTCTTCCGCGCCCCTGTTCGGCTCCGCTCGCGAGTCTCCAGGCCCATCCCGACCAGAACCACCCTTTGCGTGTAGTTTTTCGGCGCTGTCCCTCCGGGCCAGAGCTTCCGAGCTCCGCGACGCTTCTCCGAGTTTCTGATTTCTCTTCTGGAATTTTCCGTTCTCTGGTGGTTTCGCGGAACCGCTGTTGTCTTTTCCAAGCTTGTGCTGTACACGCAGCAGAACTCCGACGAGGCGTGTTCCGAGTCCGAGGCAACCCTTCGGATTCCGTCAACTTGGGTAATCTCTGGTAATCACAGTAGTTCGTCCCTCGTAGGCGTCGATGATGAGATTGGTCCGCAAATTTCTTCTGAAATTTGGTTTTTCGATTACGGGTTTGGCTCCGAAGATTTTTGGAACCTTTGTTCCTCTTCTGTTTTAGTATTCTGATGTTCGGGAAACTTTCGGAAAAGTTTCCAACGGTTGGATTTTATTCTAAAATTTTCGAAAATGTTGTGGAATGGTTTTCGGGAGTTCTGATTTGGTTCGAGTTCTCTGAATAAATATCAAAAATGATTTATGGATGTGTTTAAATATATATTTGGGTTTCCCTGGTTTGGGATTATTTGCAGGAGATCATGGCACACTTTTCCAGTTTTTGGGTTGACCAAAAATAGAGAAATGCTGCCGGATTTTCCATAAAAATTTAGTTATATTTTAAAATAATTTTTAAATGATTTTCGGAAAATATTAATATTTTGGATTTGGGCGACGACCGTATTGGTTAATGGGCCCTGGCTAAGTGCAAACGAAACCGGTTTTACCGATGTTGAGACATTAGCTATTTTTGACAATTGGACCAATATCTGAGACTCATAAGATAAATTCAATTTAGTATAAATTATTATTTTATTATTAAATTGTAGGATAATTTTCAGGACTAACCAAACTTTTATTCTTATTTAAATTCATGTAATTGGTGTGTAAGTGCATAAGCCCATTTATTTATTCTGGTTGTGAGAAATTGTAATAGCTTAAATTTTGTTTTGCTTTCTTTTATATTTCTGGTTATCATTTTATCGTAAGAACGTAGTAAAAGATAATAATTATTTATTAAAGAAAATGAATGTTTTATCACATAGAAATTTAAGTTGTAAATAATGATTCACGTGTTTCTCACTTAAAGAAAAGTTTTAGTTTTATTTTATAAATACGAAAATACAAAGTTTGTCAATAAACTGGTAAACACAAAGTTTTTCCCAAAATTAGTTACAGAGTTATCTTTCTTAATTAATTGCAACTCACTAGATAAATTGTGTTGTTTGTGATAACGTAGTCAAAAGACTAAAAATTGACTAGGACACAACTAGAGATTGTAACTAGTATAGTATAGTAACATTGGCGACTTTGGTTTTTGTTTTTAGACAAGTTTCCCGTATGTAGGATTTCAAGAAGAACCTGATTTTCCATCCCGACGTATCGACCCATCCAGTCCAATCATTTGAGGCAAGTACATTTTTGTGGTAGATTACAATTAGTTAATAATTGTTTTAATGTAAGTTTAAACCACGATACAACACGAAACTCTCTTTGAGAGCATTGAATGTAACTACTGTAACTATTGGGGACTGGGGGAGTAGTGTAGTGGATATGACCACATCCAATTAGTATAACTGAATGTATTAGCTTACCCCTCAAACACACGGGGATAAGCCATACCATATCACTAGGATATTACTGTAACAAACCCAATCCGGTCATATTCATTACCTATTCATATCACACTGTTTTAACTGTTGAAAATCATTTATTTCAAACTGTTTAAAAGTGCATAATTCTATTATTAATTTAAATTGTTAAAATATCATAAATTTGTACTTTGCTCCCTCCTGACTGGAGACTATATTTTTAGGTCCTTATGAGGATGCAGAGCAACTGATTAGTAGCTACTATGACCCTGAGCTATACCCTGCTGTGCTTTCTGAGGATGGCGTACGTGATGATGATATTGTTTCTTTTTAGATGTTATTTTCCAGTTTGATTGTTTTGTTTAAAACAATATTATTTCAGTTGGTGGTTTTAAGATTGTACTCTGTACTGAACATTTTTATTTATCGAATATTAAAGATTGTGTCAAATTAGATTGAGTTGTTGATTATCTGCATATGGAGATACAGCTTACTGCCGCCGTATCATCAACGGTGCAGGCTGGGCATGATCCGATTCGACCCAAGTAATTGGGACCAGGTCGTGACAGATTTCAATAGCCCTGCTGGGGTGATGAAAATCACCATTGCTGAAAGTAAGATTCGACTTTATGCGATCCGCTTCCAGGAACCAACAAGTTCTCGAAGAACCTCTGGAACGCTCGCTAGTAAACTTTTTGTGACTCGAACGGGCTCCCTGGAGTCAACGGGCTTCCTTTACTTTCTATTTGATGCATCTTACAAAGGAGGCCATGGGGCTCTATATATAGAGTGGAGTGAGACTTCACTTCTCCTATCCGATGTTGGACTAAAATACCAATACTCAAAAATAGAGTTTGATATTTTAGATCATACTGCAATTAGCGTAGTTGTGTGACAGTCCATGCCTACCCCCATACGCGCCCGTGCATGCATGAAGCATCCTTGAGCCCGTGTCCGAGTCCGAACGACAAAAAGTAACATACTTTCTTGTTGGAGTTAATCCTTTTTCCTTCTAGAATAATACCCATGCATGGCACCCACATGTGCACACCTCAACACATGCAAAGCATTATATTGAGATACCCACTTGGTGGTGTAGCCAACGTGGGACTATTTTACACTAGTCCAAAGGCAAAAGACCAACATATATAAGTTCAATAACCACGTTTTAAGTTTTATGAATACGATATCCCACAATAAGTCGAGGACAGCCAATAATGGAAGCCAATAGATACTACACTTCTCACTAATTATAAATGGTACACAAATACAAGAGCGGGCATGTGCACACGTGCATCACAATGCTTTCTGCAATCAATATAAGTCTTGAAGGCTACGAAGATCTTTTCTTCCTTTTTTACATGTTGCTTATTTAACTTGATAGTGATTTTTTAATGCAAAACTAAATCATACAACCAAAACCAACCAAGTACCAATATCTAGATACGAGTACAAATTATGAGAGAACTAAATAAAGACCATGGTAAGTACACTAAAGATACAAGCAGTGATAGCTGAGGAAAGCCAAAGATGTTTTGTTTGGTAAAGTATGCATTTGTGAAATTATGACACTTAAATGAAGCCAAGTAAATCATACCTCATAACTTAAAAACATACTAAATCTACCTCTGATGGTGGAGCATAAAACCTCCTCAGTACTCCTTCTTGGTACATCCTATTGGAGGATTTCTTGAATGGTAAGCCCGATGTGATCTGGAGGGAAAAGGGTAATATATTACGATGATACACAAAATCATATTACAATCAGACATCAAATAAGTATTTCGACAAAATGGAAATGAAAAACTTAAAATCAAGATGACAGAAATGAACATCAAAACAGGGATCGAATTTGTAGCTGTTGGCACAAACATATGAACATATTACAAGATTATTGATTATATGTAGACATCAAAACAGATTGAATTTGCAACTTTTGGCACAAACACGTGAACATGTGTGTGCATGGGTGCCATCATTGCATGCAAGAAACCCTGCAGTATATATTCTTGAACGGTAAGCCTATTGCGATCTGGAGGGAAAAAGAAAATCTATTATGATGATGCACAAAATCATATTGTATCAGACATTAAATAAGTATTTAGCAAACTGGAAATGAAAAACTTAAAATCAAGATGACAGAAATGAACATCAAAACAGGGACTAAATTTGTAGCTGTTGGCACAAGCACATGAATAGTATTATAAGATTATTGATTATATGTGGACATCAAGACGGGACTGAATTTCCAGATTTTTTTACAAACACATAAATAGGTGTGTGCATGGGTGCCATCACTACATGCAAGAAAACCTACAGTACATCATATGTACACTACGAAAATTCAGCAACTTTTCTCTCTCTATACTTTGCCATCAGATATGCTTATTCAGATGTTGGATCCGGAGATTTGATCGAGATGAAACTGTTAGTCCCGGGGCTTGATCAAAGATGGTAGACTCAATGTCGAGATCATAGGTTCAAACAAATGTTCCCCTTCTGATTATTCTCGAGATCCAAGAGAAACACTATAATATGAATCTGATTACAAAAGCAACAATAATCAGAAAGTAAATCTCACGTTCTTCCTCGCAATCGCAGTTGCTGACGAACAGAACTGAGTTCCAAAAATAAATCTCACATTCTTTCTTGCAATCGCAGTTGCAGACGGACAAAACTGAATTACAACTCAGATGAAGGAGAGAGAAGAGAAGAAGAAAGAAGAAAGAAGAAAGGTTCTTGCTGGGGTGATTAAGATCACCATTGCTCAAAGTAAGATTTGCCCAACACGATTTGCTCCCAGGAACCAGCAAGCTCACGAAGAACTTCTGGAACGCTCATAAGTCAATATTTGAGATTTGAACCGGCTTTCTGGACTTTACAGACTCCCTTAACTCTCTTCTTGGTGCATCTTTCAAAGGAGGCCAAGGGGCTCTATTTATAGAGTGGAGTTGAGACTTCACCTCTTCTCCTATCCGATGTGGGACTAAAATACCAATACTAAAAATAGAGTTTAATATTTTAGATCATCCCATAATCAGCATAGAAGTGTGCCAATCCACGCCTACCCCCGAACACTCCCATGCATGCACGAGACATCCTGGAGTCCGTATCCGAGTCTGCACAACAAAATCAACTTATATCTTTGTTGGAATTGATCCTTTTTTCTTTCTAGAAAAATACTTCTACATGGCACAAACTTGTGCCCCACTACACCTCATGTGCACACCTCAACACAAGAAATGTATTATATTGAGATACTCACCATTTGGTGTAGCCGATGTGAGACTATCTTTCCTAGTCCAAAGGCAAAAACACCAACAATCCCCCACATATCTCAATATATGTGTTGAGCGTTCCCCACAGTGACTGCCCATCATGCATTAGGAGAGATGTCGCTACGACTTGAATCTTCCCGCATAGGTTAAATAACAACATGATACAAGAATGGACTAAGCCTTGAATTCTGCACCATAACTGCAATTCTTCCTACTCACATAATAACATCAACTGTGCTTCTGGCTGCACATTGAAGGCCTTGTGTCAGCCTGGTTTCAGTGTATAATTTTTAGGCATCTACAAGTTTACCCTCAAGAGACGGCCTGATATCTCTGTCCATACAATATATGTGAGTTCTTTATAAAGAGTCATGGCATGAAGCATTGTGCTTCTTTGGGGTGCTACGCGCTATAACATGGCTTAAAGCTGAGGCTTTACCCCACCTGGGTACCTCATTGTAGTGTCATACTACTGTAGCATGAGGTCACAGGCCTCTTTGTAGTGCCAAACTACCCAACATGAAGCTTTGCTCTTTCGTGCGATCTTACGCCGCTATGACATGGCTTACAAAGCCGAGGCTTTACCCTACCTGGTACATCTTCGTGGTGTCATGCCACTGTAACATGAGGACATCGTCCTCTTTGTAGTGTTGTCTACCTCTCTTTATTACGATTATCATACAACATTAGGCTACCTGCCTATTTGCGGTGCTACTCCGCTGTGACTTGGCTTGCGAAGCCGAGGCATTACCCCTACCTGGGAACCTCATGGTGAAGTCACCTCACTGTAGTATGGAGTTACACTCCTTGTAGTGCTGCACTACCGTGCTTCCTGTAAAGCACTCCAGGCATTCACTCTGCCTGAGAACTCATTAAGGCATTTAAGCCAACCTTCCCACAGGATCCATTTTTTGCAGAAAATAACAGTAGACAATAGTGGTTGTAGGTCCGTAACTCTCCATGCCACAGTGGACAAGTACCCACCGTTCCTGATATTCTTCTGGTTAATAGTCCTCCCTTGAACCAAAAAGCTAGACGTATAGTAGATTTCTCTTTGAACTAATAGCGTAAAACTTTATGGTAGGAATGTAATAACACAATATCAGAATGCCTTCAAGCCCATTATACAAGCTGTGTCATCGACCAGCTGGTGCTTGAGGCCCTTGGTGAACGGATCCGCCAGGTTCTCCTGACTCGAACATCAATCACTGCAATAACACCCCTCTTGATGAGATCGTGTACTGCCCTGTGCTTCAACCGCACAGTTCTCTTCTTTCCATTGAAGAGGTGGTTTGATGCAACCGTCGCAGTCGTCTGGTTGTCGCAGTATATTGGTATCGCCGGTATTTGTGTCCCAACCACTGGAAGATCATACATGAGCCCGAAGCCATTCTGCTTCCTCTGCTGCGGTATCAAGTACAAAGAACTCAGATTCCATGGATGACCGCGAGAGCATAGTCTGATTCTTCAATTTCCACGATATATTAGCTCCACCCATTGTGAAAATGTATCCACCTGTGGACCTCTCGCTCTCCACTTCTGAGCACCAGCTGGCATCACTGAAGCCTTCCACTACCGGCGGATCTCCGCTGTAGTGCAGTGCATATGTCTGAGTCTTCTTGAGATATCTCATAACCCGTTTCATAGCTTTCAAGTGCTCAATGCATGGGTTGCTCGTGAAATGACTAAGCATTCCCACAGCAAAAGCTATGTCAGGCCTTGTGGCAGTAGTATCATTCATCAAACTCCCGATTACACTTGTATACTCCAGCTGACGCTCTCTCCTGAATTAGGCTTGAGCTTCAGATCACACTCGTACGGCGTATCGATCCCTGGAAGATCCTGATACTCGTAACGAGTGATCATCTTCTCAACATAATGAGACTGTGATAGCGCTAGTCCAGTGTCTGTCCGGATGATCTTGAGTCCGAAGATAACATCAGCATCCCCCAAGTCCTTCATACTGAACTTCATTGAGAGGAGCTTTTTTGTCTCCGTGACACAGCTTATATCCGTACCTAGGATTAGCATGTCGTCCACGTATAGACAAATGATGACTCCTCTTCCATCAGCAAACTTCTTATAGACACACTTGTCTATTTTACTGACCCTATAGCCATTTGACCTTATGACTTTGTCAAACTTCTCATGCCATATTTTGGGAGCTTGCTTTAAATTGTACAGAGATTTTACCAACTTGCAAACTTTGTCTTCAAGACCTTTGACGACAACCCTTCTGGTTGTTGCATGTAGATCTCTTCGGTCAGCTCGCCATTCAGGAATGCCGTTTTTACATCCATCTGATGTATCACCATTTTATGTATCACTGCGAGAGCAATCAACATTCTGATAGTGGTCATCCGAGCTACTGGAGCATACGTGTCAAAGTAGTCGATCCCCTGCTTCTGAGAAAACCCCTTTGCCACTAGCCTGGCCGTGAAATTGTCAATGGTTCCATCAACTTTCATCTTCTTCTTGAAGATCCACTTGCATCCGATAGGTTTTGCTCCTTCAGGTAGATCAACCAACACCCAAGTGTTATTAGAGGTGATTGATTCAATTTCATTTTCTATCGCCTTATTCCAGAAAATAGCATCTCTGGTCTTCATCGCCTCATCATAGGTAAGCGGATCTGCTTCCACATGATAGGTGATGAAATCATCTCCGAAGTTCTTCGCCCTCCTCGCTCGCTTCGACGATGGCTCAGCGAGTTCTGGTTTAATCGTTGTCTCCTCAGTAACAACTTCATCTTGGACAACTGGCTCATTGAAGATCTCAGTCTCCTTTGCACCTTCATCATCCTCCGGAATGTCCGTTAGAACAATGTTCTTGTGCCTTGCAAACTTGTCTTCAAAATATTCAGCATCGCGAGATTCGATGATATAATTTGACTCAATATCAAGAAATCTCCGAGCATCACTCTTCTCAGCATACCCCAAGAAGATCGTCTTCGTAGTCCTTGCCCCCAGCTTCTGAATCTTCTGATCTGGGAGCTTTACATAAGCCAGACACCCCCACACTCGAATGACATTCAAGTTAGGTCTGACTTTAAACCAGAGTTCATGAGGAGTTACATCGAAGTTGCACACGGCACTCTATTTAGAATAAAAGTGGCCGTCAATGCAGCTTCTTCCCAGTAGCATTTAGGAGGACCCGCAGTTAGCAGCATTGAGTTCATCATTTCTGTCAGCGTTGCTTCCTCTCCGCTACTCCGTTAGATTGAGGAGAATATGGAGCAGTAGTCTCGTTTATGATTCCATGTTCTTTGCAGAATGATGTGAATTCATGAGACCGATACTCTCCGACTCAATCACTCCTTAGCCTCTTGAGTTGTTGTCCAGTTTGCCGTTCAGCCTCGGCCCTGAATTCCTTGAACTTCTCGACGCTTCATCTTTAGACTTGAGCAAGTAGATGAACGCATACTTTGAGAAGTCATCGATGAAGGTTATGAAATACTTCATCCCAGCTTTTGTAGAGAATTGCTTGAAGTTACAGATATCGGAGTGCACCAACTCCAGAAGATCTGTGCTTCAATTGACCCGATGAAAGGGTTTCCATGTGATCTTTGTCTGAGCACATACTTCACACTTCTCTACCTTACCCCTACATTTGGAGATAAGTCCTAGACTGGACATTTTGTTAATTATTTTACAATGAACATGTCCTATCCTATTATGCCACAACTCAAGAGAATAATCAGAACGAGCGATTGCATTGATTACATTTGACTGGTTTACAAGCTGAATTTTGAACATCCCTTCGGTTTGAAAAGTTTTTCCGAAGTATGTTCCCTTCTGGGACATCACCATCTAGCCAGCATTGATGTCCATCCTCAAGCCTGCGTTGCTAAGCAGGCTTCCAGAGATCAAGTTCTTTGCAATCATCGGAACGTGCTTCACACCTTGAAGCGTCATAGTGTTCCTGGATGTGAGTTTCAGCTCCACAGTTCCAATCCCCAGAACTTCAGCTTGGGCTTGGTTTGCCATGATAACTTTCTCAGAAGTTGGCTGGTATGTGATGAACATTCCTTGCTAGAGCAGACATGGCAGGTCGTACCAGTGTCTATCGACCAGTCAGAGTCAGCCCCACAGTTGTGACCTGAGCAATCATAGCAACAATGTTAGGAACCATGGAAACCTTGCTAGGCTCACCTTGCTCAGCTTGTTTGGGCTTGGATTTACATTCACTCTTATAGTGGCCCTTCTTGCCACAGTTGAAGCAAGTCACGTGGGACTTGGACTTCTGTTGCTTGAACGAAGGTGTAACGCCCCAGTCCCAAAATCATATAGGACTAAGTACGCAAAACATGCCAGCAGTAGATATACGAAGAATACTCCAATGTATGGAATCCTCGTATAAATACATAAGCTGTAAAATGTAGAGAACCAAGACATGCTAAATCTCATCCACAAATATATAAGAATAAAGATAGAATCAACTTGAATAGTTATGGTACAATCGTTAGGCGGAGACAAAGTCCACTACCAACTATCTCAAATAAAATGTATAAGAAGAATAGATAAAATAACAAGCCAAGCCAAGTGCAATCATCTTCAAAAGGATGGAGAAGCTCACGGCCTCGACGAGAACACCTGCAAAAATCACAGAAGCACACACTGGAGAGATAACCAGGTCCTCAGAGGGACGTAACAAGACACATAATATCAACATAATGAACTGTAAATGAAACATGACAAAGGAAAGACCACACGCTCCAACACAATGGAACCTAACCATCTAGGTGTAATGCAAGTCAAAACTATACTGGAACGTATAAGGGATAGGAATAAAGCATAGCATCCGCTAGAGGCTTTCATATGAACTAGTATACGTCTCTGACCGTATCTGACGCGTGGTAGGGCCGTACAATGGATATATCCCCTAGTATACTTTGTATCGCTAGCATACCTCCTGACCGTATCTGACGCGTGGTAGGGCCGTGCAATGGATATATCCTCTAGCGATACACCCATAACAGGGAAACCATGAACCCATAACGGGCAACTAGAAGGCTGTGGGCTAGCTCATACGTCCCAGTAGTTTTCCCACCCATGTATCACACAAGTCATATCCATGACTTAGCGATCCATATCTCTATGCAAGTCGCTATCTAGACTCGCTTATCCATAAATGAACCGACACACGAACCGTCCCTATCGGTAGCAAGTCGAATACGTAGGTTCGTGCCAACTCCATGATCGTCACTTTTTGTGTCGTGTATGAGACGTGTCAACAGGTTAAAGAAGTTACGAAGCATAACTTCAACACATCGGAAAAGTCAGCTACCACATATGGTCCACACACACGCACACACAAAACATCGATATACATATCGATGACACCCAAGTCATACTTGGACACACTCTTACTAATGTAAAACACTAGCAATAAAAATATCATGAATCAAGTATAATACAAGATGGCAAGGTATCTTGCCTGAGGTTATGTGCAAAAGCAAAGATCCAGTAGCTCGAACCGACAAAAACGGTGGAGAGAAAGCCAAATCCCGCAGTTGACTCCGGATGCTGCAACAAACATCACAAATGAGTTTGGATATAAGATATGCCTAGGAATCGCCTGTCCAAAAGTTAAATTTGGAACAGGTAAAATCGTAATTTTGGGTCAAAACGATGTCCGCGTTGGACCCCGCTTTGCACCGAAATGTGCGCCAGAACCTACGTCTCTAAAGTCGTCAAACTACATGTCTACGATTTTTTTGATGAGACGAACCCAACGGTATGTCCAATTTTGGATTCCGTGGGCCATGCACAAAATCGTCCGTTGAGTGGGATTGTGGGCCCGCCAAAATAGCGTCCGATCAACGGTCTCATAATCGGACCAAATTGGCTCACAGGACGAAAAATATTTGAGTCCAATGGCGCAAGTTTCGTCACGATTTGATGAGTGTACACAAAGTAATTGGGAAATTCGAAAAGCCCGATACGAAAATTTGACGGATACGGGTCAAATTCGTCGCGCACACGCAACCAATTTAAATTCCGTCAAAGTCCGCACGTCCGCAAAGTCGATACGGACCTTTCGTACTCTCGGTTTAGCAACGGGGTCCGGTTTGTCGGGACGTGCCTTGTACGGGGTTTTTAAGGTTTTGAAAACGGGTTTCTCGAAATTTTAATTTAATTAAACATGGAATTTATTGCAGAATAAATAAATCTATTTGAAGTGGATTCTAGAGGTCATGTGGACTTTCTACACGAATTGACGGATCTAAAACGGATTTAAGATGATGGAAATCGAACGGAGAAGTGGATACCTTAAAGTGGGATCTTTGTTTTATTGTTGTTGTTGTTGTCACCGTGACGATCGGGAGGCGGAGATGCTGTTGCTCTGGCGAGGCTGGCACGCATGCCGAAAAGGGAGAGGAGGATGGAGGAGAGAGGAATTTAGGTTTAGAAATACATGTTGATACATACGCTAAAGGGGGTCGGCCCCTTAAATATGTTGCTACTATTCCATGGGTAAAGGGGTCGGCCCCCCTCCATTGAGTGCAGCTGCTGCTCAATTTTTTTGCTTGGTATTGTGGTCGGCTGTGGGGCCGACCACATTGGTGAGTATATATATATATATATATATATGATTATATATTTATATATCTATATGTATATATATATATCTATATATATATATAAGAATCATCACAAATTTAATATAACTTAATATTATCTTTTCAAATAATTAATGTATTAAACACATCTTTATATATACATATATAATTTACTTTACAAAAATTTATAATAACATATAAGTAGAGTGAACATATATATTTATTTAAAAATAACTTTAATGATAATAAAATAACAAATTTGTTCAATGGTGGTTTTGGTGAACCCATACCACACCCAAATTCGGGTCTAGAACAATTTGTACAATGTTGCAAAAATATTTAATAACAAAATACCAATATTTGTACCAATAATTAAATAATTACCAATTGTACATAAATTTTAAAATAATTTAGAAAATATTTGTACATATCCAAAATGCCTACATGGTCCTATTTGGTCACACTACATACTTACTTGGGCTTGGGTTCGGTCCGGGCCCAATTCGGGCTGAATTGGACAACCCGGGTCACCTAAAAATTAATATATAAATAATTTTAAGTCTAATAAAATAATAAAAATAATAATAAAAAATAAGGGGTTTTACATCCTACCCAAGTTACAAGAATTTTGTCCTCTAAATTTAGGATTAATAGGGTAGATAGAGTTGAGGGATAGGAAGAGTTCG
>JANAVB010014444.1:0-45422 GCA_029216955.1 Iris pallida
GTATATAAATATATAGAGATATATATATATATATATATATATATAATATATATATATATTATATATATATATAATAAGATATATATATATATATAATATATATATATATATATATATAGATATATATATATATATATATATATATATATATATTTGAAAAAAGGGTAAATTTTATTCCAAGATCAGTCAATACTCATACAACATACAGACAGACAGATGGTCGTCCACCCGTCAGTCGACCATTTCTTTTACATCAAACTCCAAATTATGGAGGATACCAACCGGAGGGGTGATAAGTCCCTCGAATATGCGCCGATTCCTCTCCCGCCAAACATGCCAGACAGCAGCTGCCAGCCGTAACCTAGCAGTCTTGAACCAGACCATGCCTCGCCCTCTGCAATCACGGATACCCGTGATGATTCCTATCCCAATCGACCTGCCATCAATACTACCACCCAAAACGGTTCTGCTCAGACCATATTGACCAAGAAACTCCACAGTCAAAAAATAGATGAGACATCGATTCATCCTCCAAATCACAGAGAGTACACTTCGAATTGGGGACCTGGATCCCAAAAGCGATGTGTCTGTCCCTGGTCAGCAGACAACCAAGGAGCAGGCGATACAAACATAGCTGCATTTTTCTGGCCAAATCCTTGCACCAAATGAAGTCATAATTACCAATTGGGGGATTGGCACCACGCATAAGGTTGTATCCACTCTGGAAGGAGAACTCCCCGAGGTAGTACCTCCAGTCATGCCAGGCGGATCCCAGACCCAAATATCCTCAGGCTAGGATGGTGAATCTCAATCCCGCTAATAATCTCACCAAGTCCCTCAGTATGACGGTAGGACTCCGGACTCCAACCTCCATTCCTGATGATATGCTGACAAGACAGACCTCTGCCCACCTACTGTGATCTCGATCGTCCAGAATATCCACCAGAGACTAGTGCTCTATCCAAGAGTCCAGCCATAGGTCAGTTCTAGCCCCATCACACATGATCCTCCTGACAGACGATTGAAGAACAGCTATGTGTCTCATAATTAATTTGAAGGTCACAGAGTGGTTGTTGTCCCTACAACACCTCCAGAAGTTGCTATTCCTCACATATCGAGACTGCATCCACTCCGCCCAGAGGGATCTCCCTTTGATGAATCGCTATACCAGTTTCAGGGCCGAGGCTTCCCTGATAGCCTACAGAGGACGGAGACCCACACCTCCCTCCTTCTTTGGCAGACGAGCTGTTCCCACGAGATCGCATGAAGGCTCCCCTCCAGAAAATTGGCACATATCCTTTCAACTTTCCTGATGGTAGCCAGGTAGCAAAATAGACTGCAGCCATAACTGGACCAGGGCAGAGATAACCGATCGGACTAACTCGATACGTCTCCCAAAAGATAACACGGCAGCTTGCCAACCTTCAACTCTCCGCTGGGCATACTCCACCAGTCTGTAGCAATCATGGTCTCGGGATAATTAACTGTCAAAGGAACTCCCAGGTACTTCACCGGGAGCTCACTCCTCTCCACGCCTAGTGCATAGCGCGCTCCCTTTTGAAGACAAAGTGAACTGAAGTACCCTGCTCTTCTCTCTGTTCATCTGAAGCCCCGAGTATGATTCCAGCTCACCATAATCTCAGATAACGTGTTCATACCCTCCAACGAAGGCTGTATAAACACCAGTAGGTCGTCGCATATATGAGGTGAGTAACCCAAGGCTCAACTCTCCTGTACAGCTGGGCAATCCTCCCATAATGGACGCTCTATCCATCAAGCAGGTAAAGTACTCCATGATAAGCGTGAACAGATAAGGTGACAGGGGGTACCTTGCGGAGTCCATGGTTGCTTTTGAAGAACCCATGCGAATACCCTGGATAAGGATCGAGAAGGTGGTAGACGATATGCATTCCCGAATCAATTCAACCCAATGATCAACAAACCCCAAAGCAGACAGAAGATGGCATAAGAACTCTCTGTTGACCATGTCATAGGCCTTCCTCAGATCCAGCTTGACACATGCCTTCTCCCACCAGGTTTGTTGAAGCCCCTCACCATCTCATGAGCTAGAAGGCTATGCTCAGCTATAGATCGCCCCTTGATGAACGCCGCCTGGTTCGGAGAGACAAGGTCCTACATGATCCCCTCCATGCACCGGCACATGAGGTGCGTAATTATTTTATAGAGATAATTACAACACGCAATAGCCTAAAGTCCGCCAGCGATGTCGCCCCCTCCTTCTTTGGAACCAGAGTCAAGAAAGTATGGTTAAGCTCCTTCAGTAGCTTTCCCTCAGAGAAGAACTCTTGGACCGCCTCGAGAACCGGACCTTTAGAATATTCCAGTGGCGCTTGTAGAAACCACTGCTAAATCTATTCGGGCCAGGAGCTTTGTTGGGGTCCGTTTTTTTGATAATGGCCTCCACCTCCTCCATAGTGACAGGGGCAAGCAGGAGGCTATTCCCATATGGAGTCACCAATCTCTTCGTGACTACATCTGGGAACACAGATAGATAGTCAGTCTGAAAGTATAACTCAAGTAGTACCTGACCACCTCTCCTGAGATCTTAGACGGCTCTCCAATCAGATTACCTTCGGTATCAAGAAGCTGAGAGATGGTGTTCCGATGCTGCCTGGTGCGAATGACATAAGAAGAACTTGGTACATCGGTCGCCATGCTTAAGCCAGGAGCATTTAGCGCGCTGAGCCACACTAATCTCCTTCTGAAGCCACACTAATCTCCTTCTGAAGCCACAGAGTACTGACTTCCCCAATCAGCTCCTTCTCTCTAGCCGCGAGGTCCCCATTTAACATGTCAGATTGCATGGAATGCTGGATGGCCTGAAGCTCTGCCTTCTTATCTTCAAGAGAGGACTTGGGCAAACTCTTCACAAGTCCGAAGCGCCTTCTTCGTGTACTTGAGCCGGTATACCATCTGATACTGAACAGTCCCTACCACCGGATAAGAGGCACCCTCCGTAATCGCCTCTGAGTAACCCTTCGATAGAAACCAACTATTATTGTACCGGAAGGGACGAGGCCGTACGGAGGGGTTGGAAGTGAATACAACCCTGATAGGAGAATGATCACTCGTCCCAACGGCCAACCCCTCAGCCAGAGAAGAGGGAAGCGGCGGCGGAACCACTCCCCGTTGCCCAGGGCCCTATCCAACTGACAAGCAACCCTATTCCTGACGGCTTTGTTATGCCAGGTCCAGATATACCCCGAGCGCGATAGACTCTGAAGGCCCGACTGGAGAAGGCAACTCTGGAAGTCATGCAAGATCGGATCTGGAATCGGTCTGCCACCTATCTTCTTCCTTATTATGCAGAAGAGCGTTGAAGTCACCCATCAAAATAAGGAGGAGGTGAGAGGAAGCAGCAGCGGTCGCCACTCTAGCAATGTCACTCCATAAGGCCTCCCGACGTCTCCTGTTGTGGCCGTAACAGCTCCCAATAAGAACCGAAAGCCATTTGTTCTTAAAAACGATGGCAATCAGCTGCTCCGACATCAAAATCAAGTCCCCATCCCAACACTTCGAGCTCCATCTGACCCAATCCTCGTCATGTCACAAAGATCTAAGTTATGTATCTAGCCCCAATGATTGGGTGTACGACGGGCAAGTGTCTTATCTCCTTTAATCTTGGTTTCCAGCAGAACAGAGATATCACATTTTTTCTGTGTAAAACTCCAAAAATCTCCCTCCATCTCCCTAGAGAATCCCCTCACATTCCAGGCTATAATCGTCATTAATTATAAAGTGAGGGGTCCCCTTGTAAGACACCTGGACTGGTACCCAGGGGAGGTACCACTTCTATTTCTGTCATATTCTCCTCCACCTCAACAGTAGGAACGTGCTGGATGGGAAACTGAGTAAGCATCAGGGCCCAGGCTAGATTGTCAACACAAAGCTCCTCCTCTGTAACAGGGGAGTGACCCCCCCCACTAGGGGGCCATTCCGCAGAGGACACGCACGCCTCTTCCTGCTGTAAACTTGTTCACTAGCCGATCCCCTCTATTCCGAAGACACCATGCCCCTAGTGACCATGCTACTTTGCGCCAAGAAGACGACCATAGCGCCACCAGGAGGAGCCGTCGCAGGCAAGATAGGAAGACTTTGACCCTTCACTCCTTATCGGTTGGTCTCCCTCCCGCATGAGCTCTCCCTCTATGTCTTCCTCGGGTGTGGGCTCCATCACCCGAGAGATGCTGGGTGTATCAGTAGTAGCCATGGCAGACCCTCTCTGTAATCCTCCAGACGGGCAGGAACTATCATGGTGCCCGAAGTAGGCACACAGTGAACAGGTAGGGGGCACCCATTCTACTAAACTCTCTGTGAAAGGACATCACCCGAAGGAACCTCGTACTACTATGTTTGGCAACTTCCCTCCAGCCCGGATCTCTACGAACATCCTCGTATACATCAGCCTCGAATGGAAGGCTGTAGCATCATCTGCCTTAATCGTCTTGCCCACCAGACTAGCTAGTCTCATGAGCAATGGAATGCTCCAATAGCGCACCGTGAACTCCGGGAAGCGTATCCAGACCGGGATAGCATTGAGGACTTCTTTCTCATATTAAGGTCCAGAGTCCATTTTCAGGATAATCAGCCTCCCGTCGAACGTCCACGGCCCACCATGGTGGATTCTGGTAACATCGTTGCTAGCCCGAACTTCACATAGAAGAAACCGTTCTCCCTAGCAAAGAACTCTATGCTCTCCTTCGACTGCCATACCCGTGCCGCATACGCCCATATCTGTTCGAAGAAGGGTTTGTTCCCCAGGACATAGAGGACCAGCATATTCTTCCAGAAAGCCGTCACCTAAGCAATCTCCTCCGCAGGGAATGTGGCCCTAAAACTACTTCCCACGTTTTTAGGGGGAACAAACTCCATGTAGTGGGGTTTTTCGACCCCCAGGCTTACATATGTCCACCCACGACTTGCCCACAGGGCGAGACATCGTCCCTGAGCTTGCTGGGAGACGATGTTGGAGGAGGCCAAACCCTGACCTCCCAAGTCCCCTGCCTTGCCCTTTCCTTTATCCGCCACAGCCAGTAATGGATGCCACCCAACTGTTCTCCCGCCACCACCAAACGTCCCCGGGAGGGGGTTCCAGACGCATTCACCGATTTCCACGGTCTCATCCTCCCCTGCCCTCCTATCAGAGGGATACGTAGCCTCAAGGGGTCTGAACGTTACCCTCATATCCTTCCGACTTTCCGCTTCGGCGATGTGTAACCGTCGTCCATCCCCCTCCATCCATCCGTCCGTCTTGAGGTCGAGATCAAGATCCAGGTTGGAAGAATCGAACTCCGGAGGATCCGCCGGGGCCAGCCCACCCCCTTGGGCCGCGGACGGCGCCATCGCTCGGACACCTTTGGCCCTGTCTCCGCTACCACCGGCAGCAGCCAAGCCGGCGCTTCCCAAGTCCTTGCTGCCACCGTCGACGCCTCCGCCCCCTTTGTTGCCATCCCCGCCACCGCAGCCGCTGATAGGCGCAAAGCCCTAGCACCACCGTCACCCCCACCATCGTCGTCGGACCCGTCGCCGCGAGCGACCGCCCTCGGCCCGCCCTTCCCCGCAGCTCCAGCGCTGGTCGCCCTCCACCAGAAGCCCCGATCAGCACTCTCCCCGTCGACCCACTCGCGCTGTCGCCTCCAGCATCCGTGCCGCCGATGGCCGACCCGCCCCCGGCCAAGCCACCGCCGGCTGCACCGCATGAGCACCGGGGTCCAGGTGAGGGACCCCCTAGGGGTCAGAAGAATTGCCATCGAGTCGCCAACGTCCGCTCGAATCGCCATTCTTCCTATATATAATATATATAGATATATATATATAAGATAATATATATATATATATATATATATATATATAAATATAAAAACAAAAAAAATATATATATATATATATTAGATGTTCGGTTTTTGGACCGAAACCGAAATCGAATAAAAAAATATAGTATTTTTAAATCCAAAACTGAACCGATTTTTTTTTAAATCGACCGAATCTCTTATTCGATTCGGTTCGATTTTCGGTCCAAAATCGAATAATGCTCACCCCTAGGTCAAGCATGGCCGGCCAGCGGAGGGCAAAGGGGGATTGGGGGTTGGCTGGCCAGCAGAGGGAGGAGGGGGCGGGTAGAGGGGGCCGGCCAGCGGAGGGAGGAGGGGGGTCGAGGGGAACCGAATAAGAAAAAATCGAACCGAACCGAACCGAGATTCGATTCGGTTTAAAAAAGATTCAGTTCGATTTCGGTTTTGAAAATACTAAATTTTCTTATTCGGTTTCGGCTTCGGTTTCGGGTTTCGATTTCGGTCCAAAACCTAAAACCGAATAAGAAATTTTAGTTTATATATATATATATATATATATATATATATATATATATATATATATATATATATATATATATATATTTTAGTGTATAATTTTAGTTTATATTTTTTTTAGTTTATATATATATATATATCTATATATATATATCTATATATATATATACACTAAAATATATACTAAATACATTTAGGTATATTTAAGTACTATATATATTAACAAAAAAATACAAAAAAAAAAAAAAATTAATAAACCGAATCGAACCGATTTAATTCGGTTCAGTTTGATTCAGTTATGGGTCAATTCGGTTCGGTTTTGCTTATTCGATTTTCTGTTCAATTCAGTTTTCGGTTCGATTTGAACCGAATTAACCGAATCACCCCTAGCTCGACCCGCCCCCTCGTATTTTTAGACGTTTAACGGATGTTAACGACAGGGGTACAAACTGAACAATAATGAAAATGTGAATTTTTTTTAAACAAGGGGTCTTCAAATGAAAAACGCAAATCTAATGAGGTTTCTTTGCACTTTATCCGAAGATTGGGAGGGTAATACTAATTAAATAAATTTGGGGGGGGGGGGAAGTAGAGATATGATTAACAATTGGGAGGGGGGTAAATACAAATAACTCTTTACATATGGAGATAATACTCTGGTATCATTTACTTTTTAAATAAAAATAACCTCCTCATAGCAAAGTATGTTTCTTTTCTCCAAATTTCTATTTTCTCTAAATATTGAGATAATAGTCTTGTATCATAATAGAACTGTGAAAGACAATTAAAGAAATCGGTCTACACAACTTCTGTCATATACTTTCTTACAACTGGGCATAGTGATTCATCTAGCGGTTCATCATGACTATAGAGAAACCCAACAAATTATGTGGTAAAGGCGACTTAGTAGTACATGATGACATGTGACAATCACTATAGAAAATGCGGGATTAGAGACATCTTAAAATGTTGCTAACCCCATTCATAGGGTCGCTAAGGGGCCTTAGTCACACTTTTGCGGACATCGAGATGTTGGACCCAAAATGTCACCGAAGCAATGTCAACCCACCGAAAGATAACAAACCATTGTCTAACACAAGCACCAAGATAAATCAAACATAATATATGTTCATTGACTACGTGCCTAGAAAAATCTTAATCTATATATCTCAAATACAAAATTGATTACAATTATGTTAAACTCTTTGCCCCAAAGTTCAAAACCTCACCAATATGAAGAAAGAAGAAGAATATTACAATGAACTCACTCCCTATGACGATCTTCCTGAACCAAGAAGACAAATTTCCTAAAAGATCTACAATTTAGTCTATCTGCAACCCCCTTAATAGCTATATATAGGTAAAGAAACCCAAATTTAGGATTAGAAAATCCCTAATTAGTCATGCAATAATCCTGGCCGTCCAAATTTGATCACATGTTCATATTAGATGCTGAATATGGGCCCACGTAGGAACCAAGTTGTATGCGGCTGTATACCACAGGTATACCACGGTGTACCCCATCAGAAAAGGTTCTAGAACGAGACACCCAAAAATTGATATACTACCGTCAGTATATTGCCCTATTCTTTGGCTCAGATTGTGCCTGGTTTAGCCACCAGTTGTAATACCCGTCTCCGCATAAGTGGTTGAGAATGGATTATTGGCTTGAATCGACATTTGATTTTGGTTTCAGGCTGAGGTGTTATATTGGATTATGAGTTGTGCAACTGTTTCGATTCTAGTTGGGCGAGTTAGTGAGTTGGTGCTATGTTGTAGAGGATTTGTTTGACTATCTTCTCAGTCAAGACAGGCTTACTTCATGTGGATGTCTTCCTTCACCCTTTTACTAGCACTTAGTAAAATAGAACTTTGTTTATGTAGTCTTCCTTATGTAGCAAACCCGTACATGCTAATAATAAAGAGATGAATCAACATAGATAAGATTGTAATCTCATGTTGTATCATGCTACTAGAGAACATAGAATGTGAACTTACGATGTCAGTATAGATTTTTGGAATGCTGCTTTAGCATGGTTATAGTTTGTTGTGATATGTATCACGTGGATTATGATTATGTTCTTTCATTTTATCATGGAGTATGTTACTATTGTAGAGCTATCATACGAGATGTTGTATCAAGTTCTTATGTAGTATTAGTATCATGTTATGTTTCAGAGATAGAGTATGGTGAAGTTTAGGACCGCTAGGTCGCCAAAGAAGTATCTCTCGACTGGGAACAACATAAGTATGGATCCCTAAATTGGGAAGTTGTATTCAAACGATGGTTGGAGAATATAGTTTTGAGTAGAGATGAGTAGCGCATATTTTTATTTTTATGCCATGTATGTGTCGAAGCTTAGTCGTTTACGAGTATTGCATGGACGTGGACAACTTATGCATAAGGTATTGTTCCTCGAACAATCGCTGGGGCACTAGGATCAATTCGGCCTCGGAGAAACGGGGTATTATGTGACTTTCTATAGGCGTGCAGCTGACCACTGAAAGGGCACATCCCAATATGGATATTTTGGGACCTTCAGTAGAGACCGCACCCCTCACGCGAACCGTTACCTTCTTACCCAGTTATAGTCTAGGATGGCATGTAGTACTAGTGACCTTCTTGTAGTTAGGCTACATGCTAACGATGTTTGCTTGCAGGCTATGTATTGAGGCAGATTGGGCACTCGACACATTTTTATAGGCTAACGATTGTCTTCTGTAGGGACACACAATATAACACTCTCCATTTGTATAGTTTATGATGTTATCATATAAGAGGTACCATATCACATGCTTTATATTGTTGTATCTGAAACAAGAAATAAAGGATGATAAATATGTATAAGTTCAACTCAGTTTGCGTGACACATTTATGATTTTGGACATAAGTTTATTATGCAATGTAAATGGTCTAAGGACGCAAGATTAGAAAGACAACTTAATATTGTGTTCACTCACTATATTCAACGTGTTGGATTTATGGCATCATTGAGATGCTGCTCACCAGTACGTATCGTACTGATACCCTCCCAAATTATTTCAGGTGTGGAGTTTTCAAAATGGTACAGGAGAGGCATTATAGTTCTGTTGGCAGCTTGTCGCAATGCGGAGTGAAGACGTGTTTTTTTGTATATAGAAGGCGTAATGTATGGTACATCATGTATCATATAAAATTTAAGTTGTATGCCTTGCGACATAATTCGATATAAGATAGGTATATAAGTGAGTGTTTTTGTTACACCTTTGTGCTTGGCTTGGAGCCTTTGTATCTTATTCTAATATTATTAAAGAATATCATTCTTTCTATAACTTGGGCCGATTCAATTTTTTGGCTTAATATATATCGTGTTGTATTGACTCTATATTTTAGTTGTTTGATAGGGTGTTTTGGTGCTTGACTTGTATAAGTGCAACTTAGACTTGTACGATATCATGTCCAGTGGCAACTTTCGATCCTACAGGATCGAGGCATAACAGATTGGTATCAGAGTATAACTTTACGTCCTTAGACTTTGTCGATTCTCTTAATATCAGTTGCTTTTGTCATCAAATTTTTGACTCTCTCTCGATGTCCTGCTGAATGTTCAATACAATAAGTCCAGATATGTTATGGATTAAGTCTCATGTGGCTATTTTTTTTTAATCAGGGATAGCTTGGATGGGTCCAATGTTTGGTTTGAGTCGTTGTGCAGTATGATGTCTAGTTTAAGCAGGTTGTAGGGCAGATGTTGGATTTGAGTTTAGTTGGTTGTTGGTTGAGTGTCAGTTTTCATAAAGGTGTTGCAGTATGATTTGAGTATAGAATAGATATTTTATTGTGATCATCGGGATCACCATAGTTTTGTAGTATTCAGTAGGGAGGTGGAATATGAGTTTAGAGGCTAAATTATTTTCATTGCCAGCATGAAATCATAACCATACTAAAGTATAAACAGAAAAAGCAATCATGAATAATATAAAGGTACCACAAAGTATATAACAGAAAATTGGAAACATGTGAAGGAATATGCAGGAATAGCATGTGGGTGAAGTCGAGCATGTTAGACAAGTAGTGAAGCCAGGCATGTGAGTACATAAGTGAAACAAAGCATGTGATCAAGTAAGGTGATGCCGAACAAGTATTAATATAAGTGTAGCCCAGTATGCAATCATGGCAAGAGTAATAAACATATATAAGAATAAGCGAGATCTATGTACATGAAATAATAAAACTTGAACAAGATTAGACTAGACAAGACAAGAATGGACTCCATCCATCAATCACGACCAAGCGATGAGTACAGCTTAATACTTTAGCTAACTAGGGCTATCACAATCCTAATTAGAAACATATGCAATTTGAAAATCCAATCTGGCAGCCCGTCCTGCAGGCAACCCAACTCATCCAAGCCACAGATGAAATGATATACACTACAAAAATATTGTTAGTGACAAACATATCCGTCACTAAATCTAACATATCCGTCGCTATTTACAATTATTGACGGAATACCGACGGAACTGGTACGTCGTTAGAATAATTGTCACTAAAAAATTTCCCTCGAAAATCCATCGCTTGCAATGACAACTTACCGACGGATTTGGCGACTATAGCCTAGTGACGGATTAGCAACGTATATTTTTCGTCGGAAGTATTGCGACAGATTAGCAACAGAGTTTTGCGAGCCTACAATTCCAAAAAATTTAGATGGTTACTGACAAAAATTTATCGGTAGGACACCAGATACGCTTTTGGGTATCAGTCAGCACCTTAGCGACGGATATTTTCGTCAGTAATTTGTCGGTGCATTACAGATTTTTGTAAATTTTCGTCGGTAGATGTCGCTAGTACATTGGCAGCCTATAACTAACCGTCAGTATTTTGTCGTTGGTTCGTCACTGAGCTTATCATTATTGCCAAAATAATTGGTTCCTGTTATGCTCAGACCCGTCAACAAATATATATTCAATAGACTGAAACACAAATATATAACATTAAATGAAATAAACTAATTTTTTAATAAAACACAATAACTAAAACAAAAATATATAACATTGAATAAAATAGAGTCAAACAACTATTTTCTCTAACTAGGTAGTAACAACAAACTTCTCTAATATAGAACATTTATATAAATCTCTAAAATGATACATAAACTGCAGAAAGTCATACAAACTAATCAGTCGAACAAAAAATTATAAAGAAATCATGTAGGTATCAAAATGCTAGCAGAGGCAGCTGTTTGCCCGCATATAACTGTGCCATCACCAAACTGATGATCCGCTGTAGGTCCTGGACAGGAACAACGCCTGGAATAGTCATCGGCGTGACAGAAGGTGCTGTAGTTGAAGTAAGAGCCGGTACAGTAGGCATTATGGTCAAAGAAGGAGCTGGTGCAGGAGGCACTGTGGTCGAAGGAGGAGCTGCTGTAGGAGGCACTGAGGTCGAAGCAGGAGCCAGTGTAGTGGTAGCAGGAATCAGACCATAAGTGTCTAGAACGTGGGTCACTTGGGTCATCTGACCCTATAGGGCCACAATATTTGTGTAACCTGCTCCAAACTGTAGGTTTCGATAGTAACACTGGGATGTGTACCTACAGGTGCAGGTGTAGATGGAGGTAGAGGTGGAGATATAGGAGGAGCTTTGGAGTAAACGGACGGCTAGGATGCCAATGATCCGGTACCGTACACGCTGCTGCCTTTCCCTCTACCGACAGCTTATATTCATAATTCGTTCCTCGCAACCAGCATTGTTGGCTGACTTGTCCCAGCTCCCCAACCCCTCTAGCAGTACTCCCTCCCTCACCGACTCGGCTCTCTAAAGTCTCATACGTCTCCTATATTTATATAGTTAAATAGATTTAGAGTTAACATTAATATTTTAGTTACTATTAAGTATTGTTAGGGTTAGGGTCTCATATGTCTCCTACATTTATCTTTGATTTTTATTGCTAATTAGGGTTATGGTTAGGATATTTAGAGTTAGGACTAACTATTTAGGTAAAATAAATATAGTTAGGTACAAAGAAGAATGTAATTTGATTGGACAGGAATAACTTACATAGGCTTTGGTCACCCGATCATCTACAAGCTACCATCTTTCACTTATTGGTACGCTCAAAAACTTTGGAAAAGTCGACGGTGTTCAGGTCTCCGCATGTCCTGGCGACCTCCTCGTAATGTAATAATTAAACAACAATTAATAACTAAATACTAAGATTAAACAATTGAAGAAATAACAAGTAAGAATACTCACCATCTGTCGATAATGCTCTAAAATTGGGATGGATCCACCCGTGTGGTGACCACCCTTAGCACAGGCAGCCTTTGTCATCTCGCACTTGGCCTTATAGGCCGGAGTGTCCATCTTCTTCTTCATCTCCTCACAAAATTCCTCCTGTAACCACTCCTTGCGATGATCTCTAAGGAGTATAGCCAACGCTTTATGGTTAATGACCATATCCTTCAACCTTTTGTTGTTGACGGACTTGTAGTACTTTTGGATCGCCAGATCTCTGTGTTCAGACCACAGTACAACTTCTGCAAATAAGAAAAAATGAAAACAAATGAGCAAATATTTAAGAAATATTGTAAACAAAGATGATATTATTTAGGCATACCCAAGCATATCTAGCCAAATAAATCGTCTATCAAGTGGGATGTCCCTAATATTCAGATAGGGACCATAGAATTAACGACACATCAAGTCACCCAAATCTCTACCAGCCTGGAACAAAATTAAAGTACCTAGAATAAGTAAATAATGTACCAATAGAAAATAAAGAAACTATGAATAAATGTGTATAATAATAATTATATACTTATGTTGCTCCATCGACCTACATCTTGGAACGAGTGATGCTGGCTGGCCACTCTGGTAGAGAAGGAGGCTCTGCAAATCCTAGTCGACGTATGTACAATCCATGCTCCACTAAGGGGCCAAGATATGGATTTCCCTATCAGGAGCAATATGTGTAGTCACCGGTGTAGAAGGCAGAACAGTCGAACCAGAGGAGCACCAGCACTAGTTGGAGTAGATACTAAAGAAATATCAGGGTTAGCTCCTCCTACCGATAAACGAGTGAACGACGAAGATAAGCCATCCTCCTCATCAATGAAGTCGTCCTCGCTAACTCCTTTGTGATTTGTAACTGGATAGTAGGTTGAGGAGTAGGGCGGGATGAAGATCCTTGATGTCGTCCACGACCTCGTCAAGCCATATGCAAATATAAAAGAAATAAAAAAATGGTGTGATGATACAAATAATCAATACAAATCTAATATAAATTAAAAAAAGGTGTAATGATACAAATAATCAATGCAAATCTAATAAAAATAAAATAATGGGGTGATGATACAAATAATCAATACAAATCTAATAGAAATAAAAAAATGGTATGATGATACTCAGAAATAAATAATACATACTAATCTTCTTCATCTTCTGATTCATCTTCATCTTTCAAATTACCTTCATCTTCTACTTCTTCATTTTCACTATCATTTCACCTTCATCTTCAGCTTCAAATTCTTCTTCCCCATCTGATATGTCAATTTCAGAATCCTCCTCTACATTAGGTAAATCCACTATGTCAAGCTCTTCGTCAACTATATCATCGTCTATAGTAACGTCAACCTCCATATCGTCAATGCTAAGCAACATATATGTTGGTCGCATCATGACTATATCATTCTCTTAGTATGCTTGATCTCCAATATTATATGTATTTCTTGCTTTATCACGAGTAGTGCGTCGTCGACTAGGATAACTCGTGTAGTACACTTGGACCGTTTGACTAGCCAACACAAATGGTTCAAAACCTCCATATCTTTTTCCATGTTTTATATCCAGAAATCCAAATTGTTTGTCATTTCTCCATCCTTTCTTGGGTGTTGAGTCGAACGAATCACATTTAAATAACACAATTTTGGTATCAAAAGAGTAATCCAGCTCTATGATATCTCTTAGAATACCGTAGTAGTCAAATTCTGGATCGACATCATAGGCTGAACCCCTTACACAAACTCCAAAATGCTTTGTATAATTAGCCTACTCATCGATAAATGAGTGATTGATAGGCTTATCAGTGGGTCTAAATTTAAAGCCATTGATGGTATATCTACTCCAACACTTTGCCCACTTGCTTGGTCCGATAGCTAGTGCACGAAGTTTTTCGTTCTGCAATTGTGTACTAGGATAAAAAACCTAAAAAATCACGTATCGTAACGTCATTAGACAAAGCTTGGACAAATTATTAAATTTAGAATAGTTAATAATTTTAATCCTTACATATTTATGGAAGCACGACAAAAAAGTTTTGGCAACCTCTTTAGCAAGATCATCATCATCAATGTTAGGTCTCTCCATTTTTATCTCTGCTCTGAAAATACTGAATAACAAAAAAGTTAGAGATCTTATTTTACAAGTATATAGCAAAATTGAAACATATAGCAAAATTTTGTCGCTTACTTCTATATATCTTTTATCTCCTCTATAGCACTATTTAGGCACATATACCAATAAGCAGCTTCAAACTCATCGTCCTCCAACCACCATAATTTAGAAGCACTTGTAGGCTTGCCACAAACGTTGAAGACAGTACGGATTCTACTATTCATTGCATCGAACTCACCTTGTTTATTTATTGGTTTGCTATTCTAGTTTGTTCTGACATGAGTATCGAAGTAGATTGAGGAGAAGTTTAAGACCTCCTTAATAATATATGCTTCGCATATCAAAGCTTCTACATGAGCTTTATTGCCCACCTTTTTCTTTAGGTGATGTAGATATCTATAAATAATATACTAAATATTATAACTATTTGAATAAAAAAATATTAGTACTAGATGATTAATTGTTTTATACCTCTCAAATGGACACATCCATCGATAATGGACGGAAGCACCGATAAGTGCTTCGTATGCAAGATAAATCTGCAAATGTTCCATACTATCAAAAAATTCGGAGGGAATACCTACTCTAACTTGCACAATGTCAATACAATCTTCTCCTCAAGTTTAAACATATGTTGCACTGTCGACTTGATTGAACACAAATCTCTAAAGAATATAGATAACTCGGCTAGCGGACCCCATAATTGAGAATGATGCATCTCTCTCAAAGCGATGGGAAATAAACGCTCCATGAACATATGGCAATCATGGCTCTTTATCTATATCGGCTTGCGTTCGTTGAGATCGACACATCTATCCAGATTCAACATGTAACTGTCAGGGAATCTCAACTTTGAAATCCAGTTGCATATTATCAATTTATCATCCCTACTCAATATAAATGGTGCTCAGGGCTTGACCCAGTTACCATTGTATCTTCTTGTTAGATACAACTCTGGACGCCTGCAAATAATTTCTAAGTAATTTCTTACTTTAGGATTGTCTTTCATTTTTTTTGATATCTATCATCGTATTGAAGATGTTGACGAATACATTTTTCTTTATATGTATGACATCAAGATCGTGTCTTATGAGATCATCCTTCCAATAAGGTAAGTCCCAAAAGATACTCTGCTTCGTCCAATTATGGCTATGTCCGAATTCTTCTAAGTGATAGCCCGATCTCGGACCTTCCATTGCAGTCGGTAAATCCTCTACCTCTGCCCAAGCGACATCTCCTGTCAATTTCAACGGGAGAGTATATAGTTCCTGTTACCAGATCTAAAGGCATCTCTATTTCTTTTTTACGGATGCGAAGCAGGAAGGAACTAACGGTGATAATAAAAAAATGCTTTTGCTCCATTCTGAAGGCAGAATGCCTTACTCTTTTCCATAGATATGGGACAAGCCCTAATACCATGAGTAATCCACCCCTATAACATCCTGTATGCTGGAAAATCATTGATGGTCAACATCAGCATTGCTCTCATATAAAAGTTCTACCCCATCGATATATCATACATCTGAATGTGGAACTGCCATAATGGTTTAAACTCATCCACCAACGGCTGCAAGTATAAATCGATATTCTTCTTTAGATTTTTTAGACCAGATATGATATGTGTCAAGAACATGTAAGGAGTATTCATGCCATCTACGGTGGTAATTTTTAAGGGGTCAAAATCACCGGCCAACAAGAGTACTAAGATCCAGACTGTCCGAAAAGAGTGAGTCCATTAGAACATAAAGCCAACCGAATATTCCTAGGCTTCGTTGCAAATCCAGGATGACATCGATCAAAATGCTTCCATGCCTATCCGTCGAATGGATGAGATAATTATCCTTCATCCATCTTCCTTTCTTTTATATGTCATCTCAAGTGTTCTGCAATATTTGTAAGCATATACATCCTCTGTAGCCTCTTTATGATCGGCAAAAATTGTATATATTTATAGGGGCGCAACCTTGCTCGTTCAATTGGTTTTCCTTTGTCTTGAATGGGCTTATACCGGTCCTCGTAATAGAAAATACATCTATCTTTATCATTGTTCTCCTTGTAGTGCAACATACAAACATTTTGATAATAATTTATCTTTCTATAACCTAATTCGAGTTTCTCTATCATCATCTTCGACTTGTAAAAGTTTTTCGGTAAGTCCTTCGCTCATTTTGGCCGCAGCTCTCTAAGAAACTAAATTATCAGGTCGTAGCATTCTAGCGGTAAGTTAAAACCATACTTGTGGTTCAATAGCCGTATCACCACTGACAAGATAGAATGAGAATCACAACTCGAATATAAAAGAGTATCGGCATGCTTAAACATATTATAGAACTCTTTTGCATTAGGATTCGGATCCTCCGGATCAAAACTTGGACCGGCCGCATCAAATACTAACTCATGTAGCAAGTTTTGATGTTGATATTCAAAGTGATCTCCGAGAGTGGTCTCTCCTAACTCCGTATTGAAGGAGGATTGATATTCTGCAACCAAAGGTTCTTCTTTAGCCATCCAATCGTTGTAGTTTGGTACGAAACCCTTCTTATAGAGGTGCTCCCTCATGAGATCTACCTCTTTGAATGGAATATTATTACATTTAACACAAGAGTACTTTATGAGCCTTTCGCCCATAAAATAAGGTTGTCTACTAGCGAGTCTCAGAAATTCCTCGACGCCCACCTTGAAATCATCCGTCAAACCAATCTTGCTCTCATGTCATCGATTATACATCCACGAACGGTCAACTAAGTATCGACTCATTGTGAAAACCAATTCTGCACGACGTACCATATAGTTGCAAATATAAATATCAAAAAACAAATATTCTAATTTAGTACCTAATTGTAACAACTAAGGTTATCAGTATCAATATCAAAATCGGTATCATACCATTCCTATGAGCATCGGTATCGGTCATATCGGATCGGTATTGGCTGATTCTGTAAACTATATCGTTAATAAATAATTACTATTCATAAATTTGGATATCTGAATCCAATATCGAAAATTTCGGATACAGATAAGATATCGACCTGTATACATGTGGTGTGCTCGCAAAATTTTAGAATTTACATAGAACTAGGTCATGGAATTTTGACCGTGATCTCATTTGAGTTAGTTATGCGACAAATTATACCTGAAATGGTTGAACTGTTAATATTTTAACTGAACATTCACTGGTATGCCAAATAAAACTTGTAAATTAAATTTAAATCAATCTTTGTTGTTTTGAATTATAATTTAGTACTAACTCAGTTAATTTATAAATGAAAAATAATAATAAATTATTCCACTTATAACTCAAGGTTATGACTTATAATATATTTTGATCACTACTAGGTCTAATTTCTAGCCTATTTTTTTGGTGCTTTTATTTTACGACGTAGGACAAGTAATTTTGTGACAAAATATTCTGGAAAATATAAGCAAAAAATACGTATATATTTTCCATAGGGTCTTAAATATATTATAATGAAACAATTTTAATAGTTATAAATTAGACAGTCTACTATAAAATTCAGATATTAGTCATATGCTTCAGATGAAAGGGATTTAAATATCATAGGGCAACGTAAAATAAATTTGAGGAGGTTTAGAAATCTTACAATGAGGACAGAGAAGAGGAGGAAGACGAGGTAGAGGCGGCGTCAGAGCTCAGAGGGAGACGGCATCGGCGGGGTTCTCCTCCTAGAAGTCGAGGAGACGACGGCGTCGGGGGGTTCTCCTCCTAGAAGTCGAGGAGGCGGCGGTGTCGGGGGTTCTCCTCCTAGCAGTAAAGGAGGGGGTACCGCTCGACAGGGGGCTGCCGCTCGAGGGACCAGTGATGGCAGTCGAGGAGGGGGGCTGTAGAGGGGAGAACGAAGAGGGGATCGAGGAGGGGGCTGTAAAGGAGGGAGTCACCGCTCTAGATCAAAGATGAGGGCACATAGTCGGTGAAGGAGGTGGGAAGGGGAGCTGTCGTCGTCATGAGGGGAAGGAGGAGGGGGATTTGGTCGCCAGGGAGCAGAAGAGTTTAGGGGGGAAATGAAATTTTGGATAAAAATTTAAGAATGAGTAAGAAAGGGTTACGGTTTTTACTTTTACTTGTGGACAACGATATATATTTCCGTTGCTAATCAGTCGGTATATATAGCGACGAACTAGTGACAGAAGTAGTGACGTAAATTTATACTGTATTTTACATAAGATATTAGTAGCTAATTAGTCGCTATTCCGTCGCTACTTAGCGACTGTTCTACTTCCGTCGGTAAGATCAGTCGCTAATTAGCAGTATTTTTGTAGTGATATATAGTAGATAGACCGCTATAAGAGACGTGTATCCTGAGGAGGTAGCCCCGCTCGACGGCGATCTAATAAAGGGCTAAAATGTGCCCCTCATGACGAAAAGCAACAAGTCCATTATATAGGTTGAAATAAAGGGCTTGCAAGCAACCGAATTTTTTTCCTCCCAATGCATCTAGATAATCAAGATAATTGTTTAGTCCGTAACATTTTTAGTAGAGGTATTCCGGTATGATTTGAGCATTATTGATGTGTAGCTTATGGATGTTATGTTGTGATCATAGGGATCACCATGGTTTTGTAGTATTCAGCAGGGAGGTAGATTCTGAGTTTGGAGGCTAATTTTTATTTATTTATAGAATGGCCTGATCCATGAGTAGTGTATTGGGTAGTTCTGGCAGTGCTTACTGGATTTTAATGATTTTGGGTATAAATAAGTCTATTAGCAATGTATGAGTTGTACAAAGCCTTAGTCCTGAATTGTGCCTTGTTGATGAATGTTATATACCTGTTGTTGGTCTGATTTGGACGGTCCAGAATGATCGTTGGAAGATTTAGATTGCATTGGAGAATGATTGAAAATTTGAAATATATGACTTGGTTAGGAGATCAAGATGGATGGGTTTTGAATTGTAGATTGTATCGATGGGATCAGATTTGTGTTTAAGTCTTCGTAAATCCCCTAAAATTTGACTATAATTTTTTTATATTTTATTTTGATAATTGTTTTATTTGTACGTTGAGTAAAAAATATTTAAATTATTTTCTAAATTTGTTTTATTGTAAGCTTTCAATAAATATAACGAATAAATATTTTGTTCGAAATACTTATACCGTAAATATTTTTGCTGGTTTTGTGTGACATATTAAACCATCGCCAAAACTTAGGTTCTATTTCTTATAAAAAGTTATTTTATTATAAATATGGTTATTAATTTAGAAAATAATATTTATTTAAATATTTTATTCCTATGCGAGGAACATTAAATTAAGTTCATGTATATTCTATTTTCAAAAACTAATTGAAATTATTTTATTTATTTGCAAAAAGATATTTCAAATATGTAAATATTTATTAGAATTTTTGAAATTAATTATTATTTTAATTTATAAAAAGATATTTTGAATTTATTTGGGATACTTTAAATTGTGATTAGATTTTATTCACTTGCTTTAAATAGTTTAATTTAAAGATGAGACTTATCTATATTTAAGTTGGATTTGGATTTATCTAGATTTAAATAGGAGTCAGATTTGAATTTGATTGAACTTGTTGATGTAAATTAAATAGTGAGTTATCTAATGGGAATTTAATCTTTTCTATACCTTATCCAACTAGGAGTTTCTACCGGCTATATATAGGAGCCTCCCTATTATTTTTCCCCCATAATTTATTATTCCATAAATTTTTCTCCACTCAAGTATCGTGCATTGTGTCCATGTAATACTTCATCATGTCAACCGTAACGGCCTCGAGTCCGACCCCGGGTGTCTTTCAAATAAAATATTTTTTCATATACATTATCCCCGGCCGTGTCCGACAGCCCGGACACGACGACCCCCACAAACCCAATTCCTACCCCTAATCCTATTCTAAGAGCATCTCCAACCCTATTGTCTTGTTAAGTGTTGTGAGTCTTAGGTGGCTCCTATGTGGCATGGGCTACAAGAAAATGTCTTGTTTATGTGGCAAAATTATATCTCAAAAGACAATGAGATAAAAAAAACTCTCTCTAATGCAAAAGTATTGAGAAGACAATAAAAAGTATTTTTTCCAACTTCCAAGGCAACTTTTAAGACAACTACTCATCTTCTTTCTTTTTTCTAATATTTTTTATTCATAATTGATGACATGGAAGAGAAGACATTGTCAAGTGCATTGTCTAGAACAAGACAATCAACTTCACAATGTCTTCTTTACGTTTTGCCACATAAGCTTCACAATTGACTTGACAATTGCATTGGAGAAGAACTTTTGAATAAAATTTTGTCATTCCTATGTGGCATTAACTCTTTTCCAAAGTCACAATAGGGTTGGAGATGCTCTAAATCCTGTCCGCCGTAGCACCGGCGAGAAACCCTCTCCTCCGATCAAGTTCCCCCGCATCCCCCACCCGGTACACCACTCTACTGTGCCCATCCCCAGAACCCTATCGCCACTCATCATCAGCAAGAACCCTTCCCTCGCAGTCGTCTCCTCGACCCAACTCCAAGCCCCAGCAACCAAACCACCCTGCCTCCTGACCGATCCTCCCAGACTCCCGCTGCGCCTTTACCGCAACACACCGCTGCCACCACCTCTACCACTCCCCATCGATCACCCCTACCATCATCATCACCTCCACTAAAACAAACAATACACACAACCACCGCCACAACGATCGGCCGCCCCACCTAAAATCTTTAAAATCTAAACGACCATCACCCACACCAACATCAACTAGCCATCGAACGCCGCAAACCGAGTTCTTATCGGGAGAATACCCCACCAAGAGCACAATCGGCTAACCGTCGAAACCCTTACCGGAACCCCAACTACCGTTCCCATTCCACCCTCAGAACTGTTAATGCCGGGGCACAATTTTTCGATAGAAAACTGAGAAAATGAAACAATTGTAAAAACAATATTTCAAATCAACACTTCAAGGAAGGTAATTTGTATTACGAGAATCTAAAAAGATTTTGTAATCAACAGCAATCAGATCGTAATACTTCTAAAAAGAAGATACAATCAGAATTACTGGCAGCAACAAAAAAGGTGACTGGCGAAAGATGGAAGAACTCCTGCTGGGTGAATAATCATCGTTGCTCAAAGCTTTATTTGCCCTACACGAACAGCTTCCAAGAACCAGCAAGTTTGTCGGAGAACTTGGAATACTCCTGCTCTTCTGACTCCTCGGATAGATACGAACTTCCGTACAAGAGCCGCTGGTACGGTGCCTTTCCTCTCTCTCTTGAAGGCTGCTGGAATTCGCAAGCAAATTCCGATCAGAACTGTGTTAAAGAACACTTCTGAACTCTCTGTTTACTTGTGCTAAAAAACACTTCGTAAACTTTCTGTGGTGCTTTCACTTTCTTTTCTGTATATGCCCACCTTGAGAGAGAGAGGATGCCTTATATAGGCCCTGCAGCAACTGTTCGGTTGCCACAAAGTTAGGAATATGGTAAAATCACCCCGAACATGTAGCAACCGCCCAGAACGTGCAAACGCACGTTCTGTTGTAAGTTGTGCCAACTGCACATACCCGTGCTCTTTGTACTCTGCATGATAGAGCGCGTACTGAACTGCACACTGCACGTACTATGCGCACTGCATGCGCTGCTCATACAGCGCAACCTGGCAGCACAAGTGGCTCGCGCAATGAGCGTAACTAAAGCGCACTATGTGCCTAGCGACGATGCTGACGTGCTAAGTGCAAAGTGCGCCAACAAAATGCCACATTACGCCTCATGAGCCCATGAGCCCGTCCGAGTCCGAGTCTGAGTCGCTAAGCCCCTACGGGGCTTAGCTCCCATGGAAATAAATTTCCCAAGAGCAAAAAGCATGAATGCTTTAATTGTTGATTTTAGACTTTTTTCCCATTAGAAAAATAACCCCACATGGCAAACCCATGTGCACCTCCACACCACATTGCATCTCCAATAATAGCAAAGCTAATATATAGAGATACAATCTCTTTGTTTTTTCCGATGTGGGACTAAAGCTTTCTAAAGGAAAACCAAAACTCCAATAAAACTACCACCATAAATAATACAACAAAACTCATCTCGCCGGAGAACTCGACCAAACGTCGTGGGGAGCCCAGCCGCTCACCGAGCTCGATCCTCCTCTACGCTGCTGTCAACCCAGCCTCCTGCAACCGCCTCGAAGCTCTCACAGCCTCCGCCGCACACCCAGCCTTCCTCGGTCTTTTGCGTCCCTATGTCGTACTAGCTCCGCGCCAAGCATCCCATGGCACCTCCCTCTGTGAGTCTTCCCCCTCTCTTTGGCTCTCTCTCGCGCTCTTTCTTTTTTTTCTCTTTTGCTGTGTGCTCTCCCCTCTCGTTCTCCTCTCACCAACTCATACTTGCGTTCCCTCACAACCTTCCTTTCTTCTCTGTCAATTTTATGACTCTTCTCTCTCGAATCAAGAGAAAAGAGGAACAACTGTTCCTCTAAGGCCTCGTTTGGTTACCAGAATTTAGCTTCGAAAAGGAAAGTGATTCCTTTCCTATGTTTGGGAGCCAAAGGAAAGTTGTTGGAAAGGAAAAATGATTCCCAAGAGGTAGGAAAATAGGGAGGCAAGTGGTTCCTCCCATTTATCTAAGGAATCACTTTCCCTCCAACTTTCCCGCATTTATTACAAAAATTTTTGACCAAAATATCCATGTTCATAATATTATTTACCATTTTTATCCATAATATCTTTTAGACAAAATATTTCTGAGTAATAATTATTTTTTTAGCACGAGGGTATTTTTAGAAAATTGACTTGATTTTGTTTCCTTTTCTTACAAACACCAAATAGTATAATGGAAATTAAAGATATATTCGGCTATAATCCCGATCTTTCCAAACACCGGAAAGGAAAGTTTATAGGAATTATAATTTTCTAAAGGAAAGGAAATACCAAGGAATCAGTTTCCTTTCCTTTCCATTCCGCGAATCAAACGAGGCCTAAGTGCCTACTTTTGTTTATTTTTACTTTTTAATTGTTTATTATTTTTTTTACTTACTTAATACAATAGTGGAAAGGAAGTATTGAATAATATGTGTTAGTTATAAAAGTATTTAGTTGTATTAATAACTTCTGTAAAATATAGTAATGGGCTATATATATTTCGGTAGTAAATTTTGGGCTTCATGTATGTTCTTTAAAAAGCTTATATGTTATGGGCCTTGTCCCTAAATATTTGGGGCTAGTATACCCTTAGGCTTCTAAGATATATTATATAGACTTATATATATAATTCTCACAAAGATTTTTAACTATTTTTAGAAGATAGTTTTACCTAAAAATTATTTTGACAAGATTTAGTTTACAGTCCTAAAACACTTTGCTAGATTTTAAAAAAAAATCTAAAAATATTTATATAAAATAAGTTCCTACTCTTTATAGATAATTATTTTGGACTAATAAAATATCGCTTCTACCTAAATTTTATTTTACAAACTTAAAGTGTTTTACCTAAAATGATTTTTGGAATATATATATATATATATATATATATATATATATATATATATATATATATATATATATATATATATATAGCTATATTATATATGATATATATATATATATATATATATATATAATTTTATGGTGTCTTATCTGTAGCTTTTGACCTATAATATATTTCAACAAAAGTTATGTTTTTGCCTTAAAATGATTTTCTAATTTTAACGATTTACCTAAAATATTTTGTGTAATAAAATATAGTTTTCTTATATTATAAATAGTTTCCTGAAATCATATATATATATATTATTATCCAATTTCCTTCGATTATCCTTCTGTCCATGACTGATCCCCTTTTCCCTATTTTCTCGCCAAATTATGTACATCCTCCTATCAACCCTAGCTAAATTGATTATTCTTGACCTGATGGAATAGTATGTACCATCATCGGAGGCCGTCTTGTGTAGTTGTAACACCGAAGTCATATCCTATGCCCTTGTGATCATCATACCACATTAGGCGTCACACCAGGCAAGATACCTTATCATTTACTGTCTATTTACTTTAGCTCATATATTGTATACGTTCATTTATTATTTTCTGCAAAATAAAATGTGCTATATAGTCATATTTAGATGCTATTCTAATACTTAGTGATATTTCTTGTTATTTTATTCCTTTTCCCAATAAACCAAGATTTAAGAGACCACCCTCGTTTGTTGCATTCATAGTCCTTGACACAATGTGCCATGAAGTTGTGAGTCGCATATAAAACTGGACATGCGTAGCTGGCTGGCCACTAGTACGTATAAGTCTTACGATAAGTATAACTGCATGATAGGTTAACTTAGTAGTTTTACGGGTATTGTGTCGTGAATATGACATAGATAGTCATAAGGAGGGAGGATTCCTTAGCGTATGGGCCACGTATGCACTTTTCTTTAGTAACCCGTGAGCTCCGCTGGAGATGCGGTGAGATTACCCATTATTACTGACGGCTACTAACATTCTATGAAATGTTATGATCTTACATTGTTATTGACGGCCACTTTCGCTTCGCTGAACGTTATGCTCTTAGGCCCTAGTGTCCAGAGAGGGAACTATGCCAAATCCATTTAGCCAGAGAGCCCAAGCGTTGGAGTTTTTCTCAAAGTTCATTCACTTAGAATGGTTAGGCTACCTTATCCTCTATGTATTGGTACTTTGAGTTTGTATACTTATACCTGATTGTGGCTTGAAATAGTAGTTTATCGTGGACTAGTTTGCCATACCTTGTCCTTGTTTGGTTGTAGTGGTGGCATACTGCTTTGATGAGAAGGTGCCGAACCTTGTTGTGGTTCGGATACTACATTGGATTCATATTATGGAAAGATACTTCGAGGATGAGAGTGCCATCTTCTGTCCTTATTTGGTTGGGTGATGATACGCTAATTCAAAGGTGGAGTATTAGACAATGTATGATCCGATTTGACTTATTATTGAGCAGTTTGTATTCAGTTTTATGGCATGTTTTTCTGTATCTTGTTACGTCCCTTTGAGGGCCTGGTGATTTTTCAGGTATGTTTTTCTTGACTATCTGCAGGTATTCTAGCCAAGGTCGTGATCTTCTATATTTCTTCGAAGATGACTTCCTCTTGGATCGTCCTTTGCTACTCTTGACAAATTATTTCATTATTTGTGTATTACTCCTCATTTAAAATAGTTGGTAGTGGATTTTTCTTCGCACAACTATATATAATGACAAATTCTTACATGATTCTATAAAAGCTTTATTTTATTTTTGGATGAGATTAGTTCTCATGGTTATACTACATTTTATAGCTTACGTATATTTATTATAAGGCTGACATATCTATGTACCTAGTCCTACATATTTTGGGACTAAGGCATTATAGTTTTGATTGAGTATGAAAACTGTATAATGCGATCAGAAGACTTCATAGTACATTTTAATATTTGTTTAGAGAATACGCTGATAACTTCGAGGATTTAATTTTGTATTGTTTGATGATTTGATATTCAGCACAGAGGAGCTGATTGGTCTTCAGTTCGGATGATAACATTGGTTGTACGATTAGAGAATTTGTGAAAGAAGGATCTTGTGGTTATGTATATGGGGCTTATCAAAGATCGATATACGATAACTCGGGGCTACTCTGATTCGGATGAATGATAATTGTGTTGAAATTTATTTTATGAACATATGCTAGATTTTTACACTTTGATAGGCAGGGTGGTAGTTTCGAATTGACTTGATTTGATGAACCTTGAGCATGCATGAATCAATGTTAGTTTGACTGGCTGGATGAATGATTTGTAACATCTGGGGACAAAGGTAACAGATGCGGGATGATAATATTAACGGATTTTGTAGATAAATGAGTCGACCCGTGATTTGGTTGAATCAAATTTGTATGATCGATGATGTGAGGATTGTTGTGACTTGGGGATTGATAATAGGCAATCTTGTGATATTGCAATAAGATAATACACGAATTAAAGGCTAGTTCGATTAGAATTTGAGGTAAGTGTAAACACCCTCTCCAAATTTATATAAAACCATAGTATTAATTTTAGGTGTATTTATCATATGGTGTGCATTTATCATATTGGGGGGGTGTATATATATATGGGGAGTGTATATTAATTTTAGTTGAAGGAATAAAATAGGGAGTGTTTTGGTATATATATATATATATATATATATATATATGATATAAGAAAGATGGATCCTCCCCTTCCCCCCGGCTCCTTCCATTCTTCCCCTCCCGCAGACCTCCCTGCGTCCGCCTGAGAGCTCCACCGGCCTGGACTTAAGCGGGCGATCCCGACCGGCCCGACGTCGCCATCGTCGACCCACGGCCCCCTCTTCCGCCTCCACCAATCCCTATCTCCTCCGTCCAAGCTCTCGCCTTCCGGTCGCCCAGCTCGTGACGGCGCATCGCCCTTGGTGGTCCGCCTCTTTCCAGATGCTCGGCTCTGGTCTAGACGTCGGAGCAGCTAGCCATCGTAGGCCTTGCTCCGGCGGGGGTCGCTCATAAGCTCCGCTGGCCCCCGGGCACTCCGCAGGCCCCCCCGACCGTCCTGGGCGTAGCCCCCCTCTCCGTTGGCCGTGTGCCGACGGTGGTGTCCTAGCCTCGACCTGCGTGCTTTCCACCATCTTTCCTACGCGAACCATCCGATTTCAAATAATAATTTGAATTCGAAAGCGATTGCGGTTTCCTTTTCCCCCCTTCGGGATCCGTAGTGCGGTCGTTATGCGCCCACGTCCAAGCGGACGGGGCATGGGCCCACTGCGCACAGTCGGCCTATCCGTCTCTTAATCCTGGTCTCGGCGCCATAGTCAGGCAGGACTATGTGCCCAGCTCAATGCCTACTACTCAGGGCACCGCACAGTCAGGACATGCGGCCGGCTCCTTACGCCCGCTCAGCAGGCAAGGGCGATGCACCTCCCGCGTCTGCGCCCTATGCGCCTCACTCCGCCCTCACTCAGTCGGCACACTATGTGCCTTCCTCAGTCCCCTACCGGCCTTGATCTACCGTTCAAGCCTCTCCCGAGAGGAGCTCTTCCGAGAGTAGGCAGGCCTCGGAGGCGCATGCGGTATTTGTCGATCCATATGCGCCTACCTCGTTGGGTGCATACGCCAGCATCTCGATCCCCCCGTTCCCCACGAGTGAGTAGATTAACTGCGGCGCTCCGTTTCGCAGAGCGGTGTGTCCGAAGCATTCGCCCTCCGTCAGACCCCCTCCCTCCACCTCCTCCCATTGTGCGACCCCTGCTCAGGTCGCAAGACCCGCAAAGTCGGTTTCATTTGCGGACGCCTTAAGGCCAGATCGCATTGCCCACCTGGACCCTAGCTAGAGGACGTCATGCTTTGCGATGTCGAGTTCTAGGCCCCTTCTTTAGGCCAGGCCATTCAGATCCCCTTCTCCCCAGAAGAGATTTCATCCCTCGCCAGCAGCTTCGCGAAGACCTTTGTCTTGAAGTTTCAGGCAGGTTGCCCGAAGCTAACCATTGTTCAATAGGCCATCACCGGCTGGAAGGTTGTCTCGACTTTCCGGGTGGCTCCGTGGACCCAAAACTGTTTCCTTCACCTCTCCTCCGCAGAAGACTACTCTGTTGTTTGGACGAAATGCACCACAACCATCGGATCACATAGAGTGTAAATTGTTAAATGGTCTCCCAATTTCGACCTTAAGGTCGACTCGACCATAATATCGGCATGGATCACCCTCCCCAACCTGTCTTTAGTCTGTTTCGCCCCAACGGCACTCAAAAGGATAGCCAGCTCCTTCGGAACCCTAGTGGCCGTTGCCGAAGAAAAGCAAAACCTCTCCAAAGAAAATTTCGTAAAGATATGTGTGGAACTGGATCTGTCCTCAGATCCTTCCGATCATATTGAGCTCCAACTCGAGGGCAGATCACACATCTAGGCGCTGGTGTATGACAACAATATTATTTCTGTAAGCACTGTCAGTTAAGAGGATACCTCACCATGAAATGCAACAAAGCCCACCATAAAATGAAGAAGCTAGACGCCCACAAGACACCTTCCATTAAGAAGGCACAAGTCCAACTTTCAGAATCCATCATACCTCCTCCCAACGCCTTTAACCTCTTTGCAGCCAACGAGGCTTCCACCAGCCAAGGCATTCGTTCCAGCCCACTCAAGAAATTGTACCTTTCACTCCCTATCCTCTCAGGATTTTAATCATCCGCTCCGAGGACATTCACCTCCACAACTCCTTTGGCATTCTCGTCCTTCCAAAGACTCACCCTCGGAGGATAGTGAAGTGAGTTCAGAAAAGAACCCAACTATCGAGGGCTCAGCAGGTGGACTAGCACAGAGTCCGAGGAACCACCTCCGGAATCAAAGAGGTCAACTCTCTCAACCCTCAGAGGATCCTCGCCATACTGGGTGCAGACTCAGCTAACAGGCTTCAACTAGCTTCGGAAGCAGGTTTTCTCGACCCCACAAACGCCCTCTGCGTGCTGACCACCCTGGAGAGAGACTCCGAGCCAACAGCGTACAGACATGGCGAGGTCACGGCAGACCCATCGGCTGCCACCCCGATAGGCTACAGAAAACCTATCAACAAAAAGAAAAAACCAGCCAAAAAGCTACGGCCATGACCACAAGATCAGCCACAAAGCTATACAACCCCCCACCCCACCCTCGACAATGCTTAACATCCTTTCGTGGAATGTTCGTGGGCTTGCTAACAAACCCACCATAAACAGACTCATCGGCCTCAAGAAAATCCACTACATTGATATCTTAGTCATCATTGAACCAAAAATCCCTCAAAAAAACTCAAAGCACTCAAACTCACGCTCGGCTTCCTGGGCGCGGTAGCCGGGTGCAACGACATCTGGATATTCTTCGATTTCGGCATCAATTTTGGCTCCATCCATGACTCCAGACAGGCGCTCTCTTGCTGGATTGAGCACCCCACTCTTCAATGTCGATCCCTTATATCCGCAGTGCACTACAGTTGTGACCTTCAGCGCAAGGAGCTTTGGGACACGCTGCAGACAATCACAAGCTGAATAGCAACCTACAGTAGCTATGTGTAGGAGACTTCAATATTATTTTTTGTAGAGAGGAGAAGTGTGGTGGCCGCCCCCTCATCAGACGGCTATGAACAACTTCAAAAACTTCATGTTCAACACCCACATGACTCCCTTCCCTTTTTCAGGCAACGAGTTCACTTGGTACAATATGCAAGAAGGTACCAGGCGTCAATATTCCGTCTGGACAGAGCTCTGGTCAACAATCGATGGTCCAACACGCACTCATCTCCAACCTATCCCACCTCAACTCCACAGAATCGGATCACGCTCCTTTCTCATAGAGATTAGCAGCAATCCCAACCAATCAAGAAAGCATTCTGGTTCCAAGACTTCTTGAGCTTCCATCCGTAATTCAGGAACACGTTGCGACCACTTGGAGTGCGTCCTCAGAACCAGACCCCCTATTTTGTGTCGTCGCCAAGCTCAAAGCTACCAAGAGAGCGCTGGCGACCTAGAGCAAGAATGCTTTCGGTAACATTTTTCAGGAAATCAGAAGGCGAAGGACGACGTGATCCGGACGGAGGTTCTGTTCGCCTCGAATATTGCAGGAGCACCGAGCCACGTTTAACCTCACCAGGGCCATCCTTAAATCTCGGCTCAAGGTTGAGACAAATTTCTGGAAGCAGAAAGCCAGGATGACATGGGACTCTGAGGGAGACAGAAATTCGGCTTTCTTCTACTCCTGCGTTAGAGGTCGAAGACAACAACTGAACCTGCACCAAATTTTAGACGATAGCGGCCTCCTCCTAAAGGATCAAAGAAGCACTCAGGAGGCCGTCACCAACTTCTACACCATATTATTCACCAAAGACCCCATCGTCAAAGACGCTAATCTCCTGTCCAAGATCCCTAACATGATCAGCAACAGAGAAAACGAGCTTCAGGTCCTCCCAACCACAGAAGAAGTCAAGGTGGCGGTGTGGGGCTCTTAACGAACACAGCGCTCCAGGACCTGACAGTTTCTCAGGGGTATTCTTTCGTACTGTTAGGCATCATTGCCAACGATTTTTTAGAAGCAGCCATTGCCTTCTTTCAGGGAGCGAGATACACTAAATCTATCTCTTGCGCTAACCTCATTCTCATTCCCAAGACAGGCAACCTAGAGACTTTTAAGGATTTCTGCCCCATCAGCCTTTGCACCTTCAAAACAAAATCATTTCAAAGATCATAGCGACTCCCATGTCTACCCTATTGCCCAAGATTTTTATTTTCTCAGAAGAACAAAGTGGCTTCGTCCAAGGTCATAACATCACAGACAACATACTTCTGGCCCAAGAGATGATTATGTGCTTGAAGTTCCCCTCCAGGGGAGGGAATGTGGCCATCAAACTGGATATAGAGAAAGCATACGATCATATGGACTGGCAATTCATGATATGGGTGCGCAAGGCCTTTGTTTCTGAATCATGGATAGACGTCCTCTTCAGATCCATCAGCAATTCCTGGTTCTCCACCATCATCAACGGGCAAGAAGCAGGTTTCTTCAAATCGAGCCGAGGGGTCAGGCACGGCGACCCTCTTTCCGCTACCATCTTCATCATTGTGGCCGAAGCTCTCAGCAAAAATATCAACAGCCTAACCAATAGCCCCAGATTCCATCACTTCCATACCACCACCGGTTTTCCCTTGATCACGCATCTAGCCTATGCTGACGACATTCTCATTTTCTTGGCTGGAGACATCGGGTCAGTAGAGGCGGTCCACAGACGCTCGAGAGATACACCAGATGCTCTGGACAACATGTGAACCCCAACAAAAGCATCATCTACACCCACCATAAAGCCAACAAAGACCACTTTGCGACTCTCACCAACCTGACCTCCTTCGCCATATGTCACGACCCACCCGCTTTTCCGATACGAGACGTGTCCAAGCCAGCATACGCCGCAGAGTCGGCGGTAGAACGCTGTCAAGCCCGCAAGAAAAAATGCTCAAAATATTATTTGATGCTCATTCATATTTCTAAGTTTATTACAACAGTTACAACATTTATATTTAAAGAAAATACAATTTTACAATTAATGAAAATGATATAACTGCTCTATTTCTAGGGTTTCGTCTGCAAGTACACCCGTATCCCAAGCTAAGTGACGCCATAGCTAACCTGAAAAATGATGGTTTCTATTCAGGAATGGAACAAGTACAAAAACTGACAGCAATGTGAGAACATAATAGAATTAACAAGACATAAAAATAACATATGGAGTATGAAAGCTAGAAAGTAACTGATGACATGGCAGGTGGTAAAGAAGACAAAGAAAACAAATAAAAGACATCTACCTATGTGGTGTGAAATATTATTTTCAACATGTGAATGGATAGAGGGTAAATACGGCACCCTGCACGTGTCGTGTGCAGCTACTATCAGTCAAGATTAGACATATTAGGATAGTTCTGGGTAGTCCACATGTATACAAAGATATTTCTCATCCCGACTACTCCGTGTGACGAGCGTGTCAACAAGCAGCAATATATATGTATAAACATGAAATAAAAAGACTACTATGAATCAAAAGCAATCAGAAAGTGCACTTGCCTGAGGTCCTTAGCTAGAGAAACCGATAGTACAACCACATCAGATGAGTCACTAAAGTCAACACATGCAAAAAGTCTCCAGATGCTGAAATGAACATACCAACATTCTCAAAATAGTCAAATTAGCTAGAATTACCTTTCCTTAAGTCCAATTCTGGACACAAGGTAAAACAATAATTTGGGTCAAAACGGTATCACGTTGGACCCGCTTGCATTGAATAGCGTACCAAAGTCTATGGTCTCTAAAGTCGTCAAACTATATGTCTACGGATTTGTTTTGATGACGAACACAATGGTATGTCCAATTGTGGATTCCGGTGGGTCGTGTATAAAATTGCCCGTTGAGTCGGACCGTGGGGCAGGCAAAACGGCGATCCGATTACCTGTCTCAGAATTAGACCAAACATGGCATACAGGACCAAAAAAACGATATGGTCCTGTTGGCGCAAGTTTCGTCTCGATCTGATGAGCGTGCACAAAGTAATTAAGAAATTTGCACAGAGGCCGATACGGTGAATTTTGACGAATTTTGACGGATACGCATCAAATTCGTCGCGCACACGCGACCAATTTGAATTCCGCCAAAGCCCACACGTCCACGAAGCCGTTACGCACCTTTCGATATTTTCGGTTCACGACAATGTCGCCCGGTTTGGCGGGATGCACGTCGTATCGAAGGATTTTATTGAATTTTTAGTTTTGAAAACGGGTTTTTCTAGGATTTTCAAACAAATTACTTGTTGCACAGTATGCTAGAAATAGTTCTAATTATAGGGTTTTAATCCTCTACATGTTGTCTAAAAGTCCCTTTAAATGTTTTCCCTAAAATGTGGTTGGATTGGCAAATATCTGCCTTCTAAAAGGGTGGTTTGGACTGGTTTCGTGCTCTGTTTTGGGCAGAGTTTTGATCGACTTTGTGTCGATCCTCTGGGAAATCTAGTGCGATTACAAATGAACTAATTAAAGGATAAAGTGGTATAGGTTGTCAACAAACCTGGGTAATCGGAACGAGATTTTGTCGACCGAGGAGGGAGAACCGCGGTCTCAAACATCGAAGTTTGGAATGGCGCTGCTGTCGTTCTCCGTGTTCTTCGTATGCTTGCACGCCTCCCGGGCCGCCGACGGTGCCTCGCGACGGTGCGCGGCCGTCGGGGGGCCGCCCAGGTTAGGTGGAAGGGAGGCATTAGGGTTTTGGGTTTTTGTTATTCGAGGGATTCCCTCTCGACCTATTATATATACGTACAGTTTCGCTCACAGGGGAGGGGTCGGGCCTCCTTTGTTTGGCCGAGCGGGAAGTTTAGCCATGTGGGCCTGCTGCTACTGTTTCTTATTCTTTTTTTTCTATTATGACTAACACACACATATATATATATATATGTATATATATATATATAATAATATATATATATAACAATAATATATATATATTCTTTTTTATATATATATATACACATAAATGCCTATGTATGTATATACTTCGCCATAGCCTACCCGCCATTCACCTCCTTCGCCATAGCCTACCGCCATTCACCTACCTCGGATGCCCTCTGGTTTACGGGAAGTCTAATTCGGGCATTTTCGACGATCTGGTCAGGAAAGTCGAAAAAATTGAAGGATGGCACAACGCTACCCTTTTCCGGGGGGCTAGATGATTTAATCAAGCATGTGCTTTCTTCTATCCTTATTTACACCCTGTCGGTTTGCTCTCCTTTGAAGAAGGTATAGCATCGCTAGAGTCCCTCCTATCCAACTTCTTTTGGGGTCACAGTGACAGAAAAGACAAACACAGCTGGGCCAACTGGGATACCATGGCCAAACCCACCAGCGATGGAGGTCTGGGTTTCTGCAGATTAGCGTATATTGTGGCTGCTTGCTCCATGAAGCTGTGGTGTAAGGTTCGCACGGAGAACTCGATCTGGGCCCGTTTCATGAAAGCAAAATACTTTCAACACTACAACCCAACGACAGTGACAACTAACAGTAGAGCATCTGTGAATTGGCATGCATACTCCTCGGACGTAGCATAGCAGATCCTTTGATGGTTACTGACGTCTACGGCGCACTGCGGTGGTCCTCGACCGAAGGTGGAGAGTTCACTCTTGCTTCGGCCAGAATTGCGGCTAGAGGTGTCGGAGAGCCTTCCCCTTTCATCGCTCCCTACTGCAGTCCTGCATCCCAAACAAATGGTCGATCCTCACTTGGAGTGCTCAGCGCAGAAAGCTACCCACTGATGACACCCTCACTTTATTCGGATACAGACTTGCGTCGAGATGCCACTATTGTTCCTCACCGAAGACGAAAACCGTAGAACACGTTCTTCTCTCTGGTGACCTCGCCTCTCAGCTGTGGACCAACCTCTCGAGAAGATGCCACCCGAACCAACAGACGGGGGGCTTCAACGATCTCCTCGCTAAGTGGAGTCTTTCCCACGGGCACTAGGTCGTCGCAGCCGCCGGCATTTGGGTTTTATGGATGAATAGGAATAAGTACAGATATGAAGGTCGCCAATTAAGTTCCTCTCAATTTTTAGACAGGTTCTCAGACAGATTAGCAAAGTCAGCTTCGCTGTTCTCACTCCTCGAGCAGTTTTTGGAGGAAGCTGTACTAACCTGATGTTGTTGGTCTTTTATTTTCTGTTAGCGCGAATCGCGCTCTACTGTATAGGATTCGACATTTTACGCCTGATACATCAATATTGTTACTTTCTTTAATATACAAATATATATATAATTTTTTTTTTACAAATATATTATATATTATATATATATATATATATATATATATATATATTTATATCAAAATATATATGTGTGTGTGTGATATATTGATATATATTGTGTGAGTTGTGATATTATATTATATATATATATTATATATATATATATATTATTTTTACTTTATATATATATATTATATATATATATATATATATATATAAAGTAAAAATAATATATATATATATATATATATATATTATATATATATATATATAATATATATATATATATATATATATATATTTATATGTGTGTTGTGATATATATTGATATATATAATATATTATATATATATTATATATATAATATATCTATATATATTTATATATATAAATATATATATATATAAAAATATATTATATAAAAAATATATATTATATATAATATATATATATATATAATATATATATATATATATATATATATATATAATATATATATTATATATATATATATATATATATATATATATATATAATTATATTATATATATATATATATATATATTTATATTATATATTTATATCTCACATCACACACACGAATTGAGGGTATGTCAAACATCTAGTATAGTTGACCTAGACTATGTTTGGGTTAGAGTCCACTGCCTAATGGTGAACCAAATTAACCCTAACATATATAGGTAAATACTATCCGAAACTAAGTGAATTTGAACCCAAACCATGCACCCAAGCACTTAGGGACAACAGCCTATGTATTGGCGGGGGCTTACGATTTTGTGGGGTGCGGGGAGGGGTCATAGCCTCAATTTTTGTGTTGTTACTTAACTCCCCACTTCCCTTTTAGAAATTGTATAAATACTTCCCCCTTACAACCATTTCCTCCATCCCAATTTATCATTTCTCCCCATATTTTTCCCCCTTTCTTCTTCCTGACCTGGCTAGATATTGCAAACCATGTGTGGGTGAATTCAAGCTAAAATTTGAGGAAGAACACACCCTAATATTGAGGTAAATGCATCCCTAAACCTTACCCTACAACCCTCTACTTGTTCCCCCATGTTTTCTTCACTCTCTACTCCATATTAGCCACTAATTTTAGCCATAGATGTCTCATTTCATAGCACAAGACTGTTCAATATAGTGGAGAATTATTGTTGATTTCATCTGTCAAAATAGGTACACCCCCTACCCTCTTAATTTGATCTATAACTTAAAGGACTAAGTACCCACCTCATTGTCCTTGGTAGAAACCATAATAAAATCATGAAAAACCATTGTTAACCATGATAAATGTCATGCTCCAATTTCAAAATATAAAGGAACCCAAGACATGACCATGTAAGCTGTACGAAATAGAATAAGTATTCCAATTTAGTGGACTTACTCCAGCTGTAGTACACTATTAACTATCTAAGTGGAATATATACTCACAGATAAACTATATCTCCACAAATACTATAATTTCATCCACAAAACAACAACATCAACGTAGAGCAAAATATAGCAATAAACATAAATAAAATAATAATAAGTCTGAATATCCAATTCAACTGAATATGTTTGGTAGAAGATAAATAGTCTAGTTGAAATATATCCACAGAAGGAAAATACAATGCATAAAATAATAAAGTACTGAAATAAAATAAATAGCCAGAAGGATAAAATGTCCATGGCTCTAATCAACTATATACCCCTCGTTCGGGGAAATTCATTCGAGAAAACCTCTATGTCCTCGGCAAGATAGCTTTCTCAATCCTCGATCCGTAGGCAGTTGGACACAAATGCTCACCTGGATCTGAAGAACTACTCCTCAGAGGTACGTATAAAGATACAAAAAATAATACCATAACATTTACTGAATAAATAAAAAAGGCTTACTAACCATCTTGTAGAAGCATGGAATTTTAGGACCAGAAATCCTATGCGCCTAAACATCACATGCGCCAGGGAGCCCAGATGAGGTACTCGGCACAACAAGGCATAGACATTAAAAGAAGATTTTTTTTTTAAAAAGGGCTATACAAAGGAGAATTTCTACAAAGAAAACACCCTAAGTCTACAGCTAGGCGCAGCAACCACCATGCGCTCTCAAACAGGCGCATCCCGCCATGCGCTCTCAAACAGGCGCATCCCGCCATGTGCTCTCAAAAAGGCGCATCCTGCCATGCGCTCTCAGCCAGGCGCGTCCCTTCAGCAGCTCAGTTATGTGCATCCTCAGTTATGTGCATCCCTTTAGCGGCTTAGTTATGTGCCGCCCTTCAGCCTGGCGCATCATGAAGTGTCAGCATATGTGCCATCAAATGCTTCGACTAATGAAGCATTTATTGAGCAGAACGAGGGTAGGCAATCAACCCTCTAGCTAGAGGAAGAGCTCCCCAAACCAAGGAAGAGGAGAGCACCGCAATCAACCTGCGGCTAAAGGAGGTGCTTTCAACCCAACCAGAATGGGCAACACCCACTCTAGCAGGAGGAGGAGCTCTCCCAAAGCCCAAGGAAGATGATCGGAGCACCGCAATTCCAATCTGCGGCTCTTCTGGCATAACGGAGACGAGGCTCGAGCATCCCGATCTTTGGATGCAACAAGCACCTTCCGCCTGCCTCAGAAGCCCTCGACTCTGACTTTTGGATGTAACAGTCACCTTCAAGTGCATCAATAAAGACAATGCATCGCATCTTCACCCTCGGAAGCATCTCATCAACAGAATGTGCTCGAGCAAACAAGTTCATTTTGGGAGGACGTGAGAGAACGAGAAGCAAACCCTCTCCATGCCACTATTTATAGGCCGGGCAAATCAAACCCAAGTGCCAAGTGGCTGGCTCTCCGAATCCTGTGCAATGAATTTGCATTAAATGGTGATGAACCTGACGTTTCGAATTCAGCCAAGTCAAAAACGGCTATTTAAAGCACTTAAAAAATGTAACAGTCGGGCCCATAAAGACGTGTCATGCAAAACGGATGCGCCGGCCAAATTGTGCATCATACTGATGCGCCCATCAACACCAAGCACCTCATAAGGATGCGCCCCCATGCGTCCCCCTGTACCTAGTGGAACGCCGATCGATGCGCCCACTCAACAACCCATCACCTGTCAAGAACATTAAATGCTGAAGTCTAACAGAGTTGGCAGCACGTCCCCCGAGGACTGAACAGTTGACAGCTTTTTCAGAAGATGAAGCGTCGCCGACGTCAGCATCATCATTACTCTCCTTCGGCGGTTACAAGCCACGTGGTCGCCCAACCATCTCGCATGCGCCTCCGTAGCCATGCGCCTAAATCTCTACATGCGCCTCAAAAGCCATGCGCCTCAGACTTTTCTCTGATCCCTAAAGACAGAAGTAAAGTCACTACTGAAGCCCCGCATGCGCCTCAAAAGCCATGCGCCCCGACTGTTTCGTTACTCTTAAAGGTTACGAGCCAAAGCCTCCCCATGCGCACAATCTCAGGCGCATCCTATCAGATCACTCCCCTCCAAATTCGAGATCTTCGAACCATGGACCTACGACACGCGTCCTTTGACTTGATTCAGCCTATGAAGGGGTGCTAATCACCCAAGATCTCAGTAACTGAAAGATCCTCTCCATTGCTACGTGTCAGCTCTGCCATAGCCTATGACAGCAACAAGAAGGGTTCAACTCCTCAATCAGAGCGCATCGTCCATGTGCCTCCATCAGCAACCACCACGTGGCGTCCTCGCGTACAGGCGCATCCTACATGCACGCATGAGCAACCAGCCTGTAAAGCTAAAAATAGAGGGATCACTTCCTTCTTATAGAGACCTACAGACACACATATCGTACAACTACCGACATACATATAGAGAGAGACAGATACAGATACTCAACGTCTTCTTTCTCTCCGCAAGCTCCAGCACCCAGAGCAACTCAGACCTTCAGAGAACCGAGAATCGTCGTCAGATCGTCAACGGAGACAACGTATTACCACTCGCTCCATCGGCAAGGGACCCAGATAAACAAAAGTGTACTCCTAGGACTACGTCTAAGTCCTATTGTAACACTGTTCTGTTTGTATTAAAATTACATCAAAAGATTTTAATGGCAAACAAGCTGGCGACTCTGCTGGGGACGACTTTCTTCTCTACCGAAAAAGCTGTGTCGTAATCCGACGACGTGAAGGTGGGCTCCTCCCACAAGATGCTGGTCGTACGCCTTAATCAACAGGCGTATGAGAAGTTCATCTCTGAAGGCAGTACGAGTCCTTCGAAGCGGCTGCCGAAGCCGAAAAAGACTCGTCAAGTCTGGGTGCACAAAGTCGACGCCTCCAGCACCACTACTGAAGGGGATACGCCAATACAGCCTTCCCTTCCTGCTGACGTCCTCAGCAGCCAAGATGCGCCCACCGGTGCAGCGCATCTCTGGGGAAACGTGCGGCTGACCACATCCTCCAGCCATCTCCCTCTCAGGCGAGGAAGATGCGTCGACGAAGCAGGGGCAGCTAATGCCCCGTGCATCACCTCTGATGCGCCACAGAAGGTCTCTGTCTTTGACAGACTTACTCGCTGTAGTCGCAAGGAGAATTTGGACTCTGAGTACTATGCGCTCCAGCGGGCTGGTACGAAGAAGTCTAAGGCAGCACGGGCCATGCGCCTCAAACGTGCTATGCCGGCAGAAAACCAGAAGCATGTACTCACAATCATGCGCGCTGCTGATGGTAAGCTGTATAAGGTCGACTCGGGTGCTTCTGCACCTGAAATGAGTCGACCTTCAAAGTCCTTGTCTCACTTGGGCATATCTGTTACGTTCGAAACCAAGTCGAGCAAGGCAAACCCTGTGGTCTTGAACTCCCGTACCTCCACTGGTTGTGCGTCTGAGGTTCGTTCAAGTCACTGTAAATGTTGTTCCTCCACTACTGATCTGAGCGCCTGTTTGGTGTTGGATCAGGGGGCGCAGCATTCACTTGACCACCCCGGCATATGGCCTTGCCATGCGCCTGATAGGGGTGCGAAGGTGGCACTCTCCTCCAATGATCTGCGTAACGTGATCACTCATAAATGCCGGTCAGAAGAGTCGACTGACAAGCACAATGCGTCTCTCACAGGACACGCCTGTGCTGTAGTCACCATCAACTGTTGTTACAAAACAGCAGTCCTGCCACCAAGACAGTATAGGAACGAAATCGTAAAGCACAATACTCTAGAGGAAGGGTGAATAGAGTTGGCAGCGGAATAATACTAATTTAAAAATGTTAGCAGCAAGATCACAGAATAATAATCACAACTAAATAATGTAAAGACAGAGATAAGAAAGCAAACGCAAAGACAGCAATGTATACTGGTTTCCCTCTGTTGAGGACTAGTCCAGTCGGTAGAACTCTTGCTACCAGTTGAATCCACTATTGGAAAAACTGCAAGTTTTCTTACGAATACCTTGCAACTTCTACAACGCGAGCTTTGATACGAAGAACTCGTCCAACTTCAATTTTGAAGAGTTGAATCTTTTATCAAGCCTCTGATTACAATCACTCTGAAACTTCTAGACCGCACCGTACTGACAAATCGACTAGAGAATTGTAACTGGCTTGGGATCTGAAATTTGAAGCTCGAGAAAAACTCTTTGGAAGACTGAAAGCTTTATAGAAGAGAGAAGATTGAAAGTGAATGAGTGAGTTAAAATGATCGAAATTTCTCTATTTATAGGAGTTCCAAAGACAGAATTCGGGCAGAATTCGGGCAGAACTCGATGAGGAAATCTCGGTCAAATCTGCAACTGTAGGAGGACCAAGTTCCAAAGAATTCAAAAATCAAAACGACCACTAACCGAACTCTGGCCGAACTCTGACCGAGTTCTGTCAGGGTTAGGTTAGGTTTTTAAAAATAGTTTTTAGGGATTTTTGAAAACCTTTTTGAAAACCTTTTTGAAGCTTTTGTTAATATGAATGTTTTTCAAAACTAAGGATATTTTAAACGTTTGAAATTATTTTGGAATAGCCTATTTGCCAGTACGACTCGGTGTACAACGTATTCCTAGACTCAATAAAATAAAAAAGTATATTGCTCAAAGAAATACAGACTCGAACAGGCAAACATTGCTTCGGTCTTGAACTGAGTAGATAACTATTCTTGATCATGTCCAAGAGTCCGAGATATCCTGACTAGCTTCATATATCTAGACAGAGTTTGATCAATATTAAAATCAGTTTGACCATATGACCAATGGGCCAACAATTTTCCCCATTTTGATAATTGACAAACTATGAATGATATACATCTTTGCTTGGAATAAAATCAAAAATAGTAAAATTGTTCATATTCCTGATTTTCTCAAAAAGAAATGTTAGATCCTATTTTCTCCCCCGTTGTCACTTAGCAAAATAATTGCAAAAGAGAAAAACTCTCCCGCAATCAATGCATAAATAACAAACAGTGAGAAAAACACAAAAAATAATCATGAGAAATGATAGAAATAGGAAGAAAATAGAATGACATCATAGGCATGTATTTGTCTCAGGCAGTTTATAACAAAGAATTATTTCACAGGCAGTTTATAATAAAGAAGCAGATAAAGATGCTATAAATAAGAATAAAACCGAGTGAAACATAAACTCCGCATCTATAAAGATAAAAGATGTCCAAGAGACATAAAAAATATCCAGTACAAGTCCTCAAAAGAAATACTGATAATAAAGTCTAAAGACTTGGAATGTCAGAGCATTTCCAAGTATACAGTAGATAACATCTAAGTCTCAAAAATTAGCTAACATATCACATCTCTCATCATCATCAACATCATCATCAGCATGTCCAGAAGGACTAGCTACAGAGGTACCCGCGCCAGAAGGGTGAGGAGGAGCCAGTGTAAAACTCACCGACATAGTCTCGATGAGCACGGTCAGAACGGTACCAATCATATGCGTTACCGGGCTGAAAGTAGGTATGAACAGCCTCATCCTCACAGCGGTAACCAGCGAAGGCTGGATCTCTAGGAATAGAACAGGCAAAATGTCCAGTCTGGGCGAATCGAAGATCAGTGAGAGAATTTGCTATCGCCTGATAACGAGTGATATCGCGGAACTCACGCTCGCGAGCCATATCCGTCATCGAGACGTGCAAATCCGAAAGGTGCTGGTATATGCCCTCAAAGGTCATGGCATACTGCTGAGTAGGTGGAGGAGGTGGAGCAGTAGTAGGAGCAGTAGGAGGAGCAGCAGCAGTCATACTACGACGAGATAATTTCAGAAACTTGGGCTCAGGGTCTTGAGTACAAGTTGATAACTCAATATCAAAATGCTGGAAGATGCGTGGGAGAATCATCGCATAAGAGAGATTTCTATCTCTTGCACGACAACGTCCCATCATCTGGATAATGGTCTTAGGGACAGAAAAAGGTATCCCTTAAGAATGTGATACATAGCAGATAATTCAAGAGAGGTCACATCATCCTTTGAAGTAGACTTCGGAAAGATAGTGGAGTAGATGATGTGGTGCAATTCATAATTAAACAAGTTCAAGTTGTTTGCCTTAAACTTTCCAGAGCGAATTCGATCAGGTGCACAGAGTTCCGCTTTGAAACTAGTAAGTGTCGTGCCGTCGGGGAATTCAAATTCAGTGATATCAACAAGCGGTTCACCTTCGTTGGGAATACCAAGGATTTCTGCTAAGGAGACATCATTGAAATTGATATCTAGTCGCAACACGAGTACTTACGTCAACATGTTTAATCTGATATGCAGTAGAAAAGTCTAATGACTAGTTGCTACCGGGGAAACAAAGTTTAACGTGTGTAACCCTCCCTACCTCAATATAAGGGCGGTGTTCTGGAAATACAGTCCTTGATGGGAGCGCCTGTGCATATAGATCGTATGGAAAAGTCATACCAACGAAGGGCTTGATCTGGGTTTAAATAAAACCACGAACGCGCCATCGCTAGATTGGACTGGCAAAAAGAGGGAATCCGTGGGTGGATTCGAAGATGAACCTTACTCACTAGGATTGGTCGTCTTCTTCCTCTTGAAGGGGTTAAATCCTAGGTGCCATTGTGCAATAAAGTAAAATGCACGAAATTGAAAGGAGGAGAAATATGAAGTTATACCTCCCGAGATTCGAGTATGTTGAAGAGGACAACAATCTCCACACGAATCCAAGATTTGGATGGATTTCACCACGTAGATTAGGAGAGAAGGAGTGGTGAAGAACTAGGGTTTAGAGCTTTTCGTGCGGCTGCTGTGCTGTGATGGTGGATTTTAGAAGCAATGAAGAAGAAAGGCTCTCGGGTTCTGGTTATATAACCTGATACCTTCAATCGAACTCAGGCCGAATTCGGTCGAAGTCTGGCCGAATTCGCCTGGGGTTCGTTTGGACCACTTTCTTTTCATTGGCCTATTTCAAATATTTAATTCAAAGATTAGTAATTTCAACATTCAATTAATATAATTAATTTTATTTTATAGATTAAATATCGTTACACAGCGACTGTCTCAGATTAGTTGTAGAAGTATTATTCCAGTTGGCGGAGGTTCACCGGGGAACTCTTAAATACCGCTTCGCTTCAACCGTAGTTGTGGTGACAGACAGACTCTTTATTGGCTTGTCTCTAATACAGTTTTTGCATATTAAAATAAAATCATAAAATAAAATTAATTGACATTATTGACGTCCAAAATTCTTAATTCTCGATGTAAATAATTGAAACGATCTTCTGCTAGAGGTTTTATGAAAATATCAGCTAATTGATTCTCAGTATCTATGTACACAAGATCAATATCTCCATTCTGATGATGATCTCTAAGAAAATGATGTCGAATCTCGATATGCTTAGTACGAGAATGACATACTGGATTCTTAGTCAAATTAATAGTGTTTGTGTTATCACAGAAAATGAGAATGTGTGTGTAAAATAAATCATAGTCTTCTAAGGTTTATTTCATCCACAAAATCTGAGCACAACAACGTCCTGCGGCGATGTACCCAGCCTCTGTTGTTGATAGGGCTACAAAATTTTGCTTTTTACTAAACCATGAGACTAAAGCCTTGCCTAAAAATGACATGTACTGCTGGTACTTTTTCTATCAACTTTGTATCCGGCAAAATCTGTATCCGAGTAACCAATAAGGTCAAAGGACTTAGTTTTTGGATACCATAAGCCAACAGAAGAAGTGCCCTTAAGGTATCGAAAGATACGCTTAACTGCGCACAGATGTGATTCCTTTGGATTGGCTCGAAAACGAGCACACAGGCAAACACTAAACATAATATCTGGACGACTAGCAGTTAAATAAAGTAAACTACCGATCATACCTCGATACTTACGTGTGTCGACAGGCTTGCTTGTTCATCAATATCAAGCTTTGTTGAAGTTGCCATCGGAGTGCCAATAGGTTTGACATTGTCCAGATCAAACTTTTTAGAAAATCTTTTGTGTACTTGGCTTGATTTATGAATGTCCCATTGTCAGTTTGTTTGATTTGCAGTTCGAGAAATAATTTCAGCTCTTCCATCATGCTCATCTCAAACATTCTGCATACACTTAGAGAATTCTTGACACAGAGATTCATCAGTAGATCCAAATATAATATCATCAACATAGACTTGTATTAAGAGAAGCTTGCCATTAAATGACTTAATAAAAAGTGTAGTGTCAACCTTACCTTTTGAAAAACGTTGTCAAGTAGGAAGGAGCTTAGACGATCATACCAAGCACGAGGGGCTTGTTTTAAACCGTACAAAGCTTTTTTCAACTTGAAAACATGATCAGGGTTTTTAAAATCTGTGAAACCTGGAGTTTGTGCTACAAAAACTTCTTCTTTATAAAACCATTTAAAAATGTACTTGACATCCATTTGAAATAATTTGAAATTATGAAAACATGCAAATGCACATAACATGCGAATGGATTCTAATCTGCAACTGGGGCATAAGTCTCATCGTAGTCGATACCTTCTTCCTGATTGTATCCTTGAGCTACGAGTCGAGCCTTATTACGAGTCACTAAACCATTCTCGTTCAGTTTATTTCGGAATACCCAACGGGTGCCAATGACCGGATGATCAATAGGCTTGGGAACAAGTTCCCAAACTTGATTCCGTTCAAATTGGTTTAATTCCTCTTGCATAGCATCTATCCAAAAACTATTACTACTATTTCATTAATAGTTTTGGGTTCTAGCTGTGAAATGAATGCAACACTAGAAACAATATCTCTACTGGATGTACGAGTACTTACACCTTTGGTAATATCACCAATTACCAAATCCTTTGGATGATCAGCCGTAAATTTTAATCTTTTCGGCAGACTCTGAAGGTAGCTGGTTCCTGGATCTTCTCTAGGAGGATCAGCTAGTGCCGAGCTTGGTTGAGAATCAGCTGTTGTTGAGCTTGGTACAGTTAGATCTTCGTCATTGTCATCGATAGTCATTTGATTCAGTTCATCAAAAGTGGCGTTGATTGACTCTTCGATGATCATAGTTCGTTTGT